>CAIGRK010100516.1:0-12315 GCA_903798315.1 Fraxinus greggii
CCAAATAACAAGTTTAATGACATTAATATCATGAGTGAAATTTCACTCATCATAATTCTCGTCTCTTTTCTTGGTTTGTGTTGCATCTCCCTGGTACCTTCAAACTAAGATTTCATACTTGTTAACAAGCACATTCAGGAATTTTATAGATTGTAAGGAAGTGTATGTTCAACAAATAAACATTGTATATTAACAGGAATATAACACGGTGCAGAAATGCAATGAAGTTTAACTTCTTTATTTTCTAATTAAGTGTATAATTTTGACCTTTCTAGTAGGATTGTTCGTAGCTATTGACAAATTCCTTTTTGTGTTTTAGATGATGTGGCAGTTAGTACATTCTTCTTGGATATTGCACGTAAGCTGCAAAAAACGGAGGGTTGCTCCAATTGCTGCTCTTCTATCTTCTGTCTTGCACTATTCGGTGTTTGGTGATGAGGGTATGCATGAAACAGACAATGCACCTGGGCCATTAAAATGGGTTTGTTCTCACTCACGTCCCTCGCTCTTCCTTTCCTCTCACACCTCCCTTTTTCTTGTTTCTGCGTATGCATCTATATTCCTATATGTATATGTTCACTAGAGATACTTGTAATGTTATCTACATACTGACATGCCTTTTGCACTCTATTATGTCTTTCTGCAGTTCGTGGAGAAAATTCTTGAGGAAGGCACAAAAAGTCCTCGCACTATTCGCCTTGCTGCATTACATTTAACTGGGCTTTGGCTTGCTAATCCTATTACAATAAAATTCTATATGAAAGAGCTGAAGTTACTAACACTATATGGTTCTGGTACGTTCTGTATTTGCTTAGTATTTTGTGATCAGTGCTCTGATTGGATGCCATCAGTTACTGCTAGCATGATTAGATTATTGCTGAGGCAGCGTTTTGGTTTTTCCTTCTCTCAAGTCTTTTACTATGTTAACCGTAGAACAATTTTGTTTCTTGGATTTTGGAATAAACTTACGATTACAAGTTTATGCTAAGTGTACCATTTTACTGAATTCTTTTTCTGGTCTTCCATTAGTTGCTTTTGACGAGGATTTTGAAGCTGAAGTAGCTGAAAATCATGATGCAAAGAATGAGGTATCACTGTTGTCTAAAAGCTTTGACCCTGAATTAACTGAAGTAAGTTATGATAATTTATTTATAAAAGGTTCCATACTATTTATTCTAATCAGTTGATGTATTCTATATATTAGAGATGAAAGGAAATGACCATCTATAATCTTTCAGTTTGTGCCTTTATAGTGTTGTCTCGTGCCACCACACAAACCCACCACAAAACAAATATCATTTTCCTTTAGCCCGTTTCATTGTGTTGGCAAGTCTTTTCAATCAAGTGGAGTGCGAAATTTATCCAGCACGATAAATTTAAAGGCTATATATATATATATAGATGCTGTTTCTTCCCTTCTATATGACCTCTCTGTGTCTCTCTATGCTTAAAAGTTCATACACATTATCTCCTCATCTCTGTTTTATTTCTCTCCAATCTTACCTTCTTGTCTTCAACAGAGTTTTCTGCCTTCCTGTTTCGTATCTTTGACGATATATTTGGGTTGGCAGACAGGGTTGGGTGTTAGCGGGCATCGAATTGGCATTGTTGTAATAATGATCTTAGATATAGTTTATTAATTTTGGCAGGTTTCTATTTTTCTTTTGACTTGAAGAGATGGCTTTTAACATTGTATAATCATTTATTTTTATTAGCTGTGAGTGAGAACACCAATACTCACTGCTGTATTAGGAATATATAGTTTCGTTTGGTGGTTGTTATATTCTTCTATTTCCTTTCACTGTACTTCTGACTTTGGAATGTCTTTCCTTCTGAAATGTACGACTTTCTACTTCATTATAATTTGTTTGATAAGTAGGAATAATTGCCTGGCATGGGTCCATGTTCCAAACAGAAACTTGGGATGTTTATTCTTTACATCTCTACCCGTATTTTTGTTGACAGTTATTCGTTATAGGTTCTTTTGTCATGACTTTTATAAGATGTTACATTTTATCAGGAATTCATCAACACAGAACTGTATGCGCGTGTATCTGTAGCTGTAATGTTCGACAAACTCGCAGACATGGCAGATTTGGTCAGTTCGACGGGTGAAAATACTAACGGACTTGCTGCCATTGCATCTGGCAAAATGTTTTTGCTAGAGCTTCTAAATTTCGTGGTATTATATTCTGCTTCATGTTTCTTACTCCCAAGGCTAAAAACCAGGAACTAGGCTGAAGAAATTAGATGTAGTGAATTGATTGTGCATTTGAGATTTCTGTTTGCTGATCATGCTATTTGTGTTCTTCCCAAGAATAACTCTTAAAAAGGATATGCGTCAAAACATTCTGACCTAAGCCAGTTAAATGGGAGTTTATAGGGGTGGGTTAAGGTGGCAGCATTAGCAGATTTATGAAGAAAGATAGCTTTAGAAATCATTAAATATACTGTGGTCAACGACTCAAAATGTGAGATTTTATGACTGTGGGCCTTGTTTTAATGGTTTTCATGTTTGGGTTTTCTAATTCATCTGGAATCCAATGGTCTCTGTTTGGAAGTAGAACAGACAGCAAACATGTCCATACTTTGCGGTCTGTGTTGCAAGTTTGGGCAGGTGAGCTTAAGGTGTGATCTTAAATGTTGAGGAAAACTGGGAATTTTAGAATGAGAAGCAAAAGTGATGTAGGAGCGTATAATTTGTTAACAAACAAGATAATGAACAGAAAGAAAGGAGGTCTAAGAAGAGAAGAATTAAGGACAGAGAAATCAATCTTTATTCATATAATCATGTTGTCCATTACAATGATAAGCCCTTCTATTTTTAGAGCAAGAAATTGAAAGAATATCAAATCAAACAAAATTGTACAATCTAGATCTTTATCAAAATATCAAATATGATTTAATCTAATCTAATTAACGTAACTTGAATCAAACCCTAATTTAACTTCTTATCTAAAACTCTTATCTTTATTCTTATATTTCTCTCTTCTAGATCTCAAATCAAAAAGATTTTAGGGGTCCAATTTGGCCAGGTATGGAGAATATAGAGGCTATGTAAATTACATCTAAGGATATTTTCTTACGATTGTTTAGAATTTACCTAGCTAAATATGCTGTCTGAGGGTTAGACTTATGGACAAAAAATGGTCTGGTTTGCTTGATGAGAGAAACCAAGGTATGGCCTATTATGTTTTTATGGACTTAAAAGTTGCAGGAAAACCTAAATAGATAAAGGGAAAATAGTCCTGTAATCACAACGTAGTTGGAGAATCATGGCTCCCTCTTCTTGAAATCTACTAATTTGAAAGAAGAAAAACTAGCGTTGATCGTTTCACCTTGGTTCAGAACACTTGTCGTTTCACCTTGGTTCAGAACACTTGTCTTTGAGTAGTCCAAAATCATGAAAGTTGTAAATTGTAAAGGCTGAGTTAAGAGGTTAAAAATTCATTATATGCACTTTATATTCATGTTCAAGCTAGATGCCTTCTACTCCCAAGTAATTATTTGATGGGATTCTTTCCTTATTGGGAAACAATTTGATCATCAGCCCTCTCTGTTGTGGTGTTTGTCGAAAGAAGGGTAACTGCATCAAGAAGTAAATCCTCATATTTTTTTCTTTCTAAGATACGAGGTTAGGTAGTAAGCTTTTACCTGTAAGACAACTGAAAAATATATATGTGATTTCTCAGCTTCAAATTTCAAATTTCAAGTGTATCTTGCAGATATTCTTGCAAGGGGTTAATGACTATTGTGAAGGCAGAGATGTGTAAAATTAATAAAATATAAAACTAGAATGGTTGGAAGGGGTGCTTTGTACTTTGGAAGAATCACAATTGATAAGAAGTCACCATTAATTACCAACTTAAGGAACAAAACAATGTTTAAATAAGGGATAAGAAGTCACCATTAATTACCAACTTGAGGAACAAAACAATGTTTAAATAAGGGTTAATCCATGGCTGAGTTTTATGTAGTTCAATAGAGGAAGTTTTTCTCTTAAAGCATTGTGCTATTTGGAACTGTGACGGATATTTTGTAGCTTTGCTTAGCCATTATGCTTTTATCCCTTCATTCGAGAAGCAAATAAAGCAAAGAGTTAAGTAGTTATTATTATTATTAAAAGATTTCAGGAACATAGTTATCTATTGGGTTATTTACTAGTTTTCTTATTGTTAGGGTTATTTACCAGTTTCCTTATTTTCTTATCTTGAAATCTTGTGAGGCTCATATGAAGGCGGACAATGATGTATTTTTTTGTCTCATTGAACTACTAATTATTGACAATAACATTAGAAATTATTCTGAAGCCCAGTTTTGTGCTCTTGGTACTGCATTATTTTCATTTATTTAATTTGTTTGAAGCATAATCATCCATTGAGAGGATATGGGTGAAAGTGCAATGACGCTATTTTGTTGGCAGGTTAATGACAAGGATCTGGCTAAGGAGTTGTATAAAAAATACAGTGCTGTAAGTTCCTCTCTGTTAATTCCAATTTATACAGATGGGAAAGTAAATATAGAAAGTGTATATGAGGATCTAAACTCGTGGATTGTCTTCACTTTTTTGTGGCTTGGTTCTAATATGATTTATATTTTGTAATTTTTCTCCATTTTATCGTGCTGTGGTTTAATTTAGCCATAATCAGTTATTGTTGAAGAGAAGTGGTTCATCTGTGGAATATGATGTGTATTCTTAAGATGCATAACATAATGTCATTGAGCATCTGTGAAGGACATATTTCCAATTCATTAAGCAATTATTTCCTTATGCTCAATACTACCGTCATTCAGTGTACTCTGTCTTTTGATAATTATATGCACACTTCTTTTGTTTTTGGCAGATTCATAGACGCAAAGTTCGTGCATGGCAGATGATATGTGTGTTGTCCCAATTCGTTGATCAAGAAAATGTCGAGGAAGTGACATCTAGTTTACACTTATCAATTTATGTAAGTAATTTTGCTTTTCAATTTCTTTTTGATTAAGGTATTCCAGTTTATGATTTTAAATTTGATTTACTTTAGGTGATGTTGACAAACATCAAATGGATTTTCTTTGAACCTGACTTTGCTTGGTTACATGTGTAAAGGAATGCATGTGTAGAACTAGAATTGTAGAGAACAAGATATTTTAGAAACTATATTACTTGTAAATCTGAAATTAACTAATATCCCAAGTCATCAAAGGTGCCATAGTGTTGCAGTGGCCTTGCTTGTATAAGCCTTAGTTACAATGTCCTTGAAAAGAGAAACTAAATTCTGGTTTTGTTAGTTCTGGATCGTTGAAAATGAAACAATGCCTGAAATTTAAGCAACATAATAATGTGTATTTAGATTTAACAATTTGTCTGGAAAAGATATCCTATCATATTCCTCTAGGTTTTATCTTTATGCCATGTGGTAGAGAAGTAAATTGAACATTTTCGCAATGGCTTCTAAAGCATATGGAATTTGCAGTTTGTCCCTTTTTTCCTTATTATTTTCTATATTGTTCTTCACAAATAATAGAGAGACCATAAGAAGGAGTTTGGTTAATCTCAGATGTACACAGTCAGAACATGGTATATTAAGATTGTTTTACGAGAATATTTTTGTGTTCTTTAGACTTTTAGATTTATTTATTTTTAGTTTGTATCGAGGCTTATGCCTCAAAACACTATGAGGTTTACTTGCCTTAAAGAGGAGAACTCCTTGGTATCCGATTAGGCCTTTTTAAACGTTATCATAACTAGATGGACCCTTCATTTGGGAAAATGATGCTTGAACAATAACTGCATAGAGATTGCTATTGTTGGGAAGTTTATATTTTGGAATTTTTTTTTTGAAGAAATGAACCCTTGTTCCAAAAATTGACAGTGATGGGTCATATAAACAATGATAGTGTCAAAGTGAGCTTTATTATGGTATTTACTAAGGCACCTATGTTTAAACCTGCCTGGTGGTTTCTTATGTTCTGACATTTCTGGTATTCTAACTTGTATGACTTCTGGTTTCTTAATATTTCAGTCCTTGCTACTGCATGATAGTATGGTTGTGACTGGTTACAGAATCTAAGATTAAAGAATGTACTATGGATTGTGTTAGTCTATTATAATAGTTGATCTGGTTTTGAAGGAAACATATCACTGGCTTTATATGGTCCCATGTGTGTTTAAGCACGATTTACAGTTATATGTAATTATAGTTAGTCTTTTCTATTTCATTTCTGTATTTACAGTTATATGTAATTATCCTATTTGTAGTTGCTAATCATGCTGATATCCACTTTCATGTCCTTGTAGAGAAACAATTTTCCCTCAGTTCGACAGTACATGGAAACATTCGCAATCCAAATATATTTGAAGTTCCCTTTACTGGTAAAAAGTCGAGTTCTTCTTTCCTTTTCTTTCTTCCCTCTGCCCTGTGACACTCCTATTGTCGACCAATCCTTCATTTTCTGGCAGGAGAAGAATTTTTTGTTAGATCGGAAATGAGTTTAGTCCTCTAATTGGTTTTTGGCTTCTGCTTTGTTCTCATCATTGTCTTTTTCACTTTTTACTTTTCTTTTCGGACCTTTTTGTGCTCATAGGTACAATGCTGGGATTCAACTATATTTTAATTAGTGTTAAAATCATAAAATCTAATCATTATTTCATTAACCTTTCTACATGGAAAGGAAAATAAATCTTTCTATGATACATCTATGACATAGCTACCAGAAACACTTTCTCCAAAAACTTGAGTTGGAGAGCAGTTGAGGTTGCAAATTATATGCTCTGCAACAGGGAGCATGTTCTTGTTCCGAGTTAAAGTTTTTCACTAGTTATTTGGTACTTTACAATATAAATTCAGTGATTTTGGAATGGTTTTCTATTGGAGTGTAGTTTATTTAGTTTTAACATTCAGCCATGCTGGACGAACGTCTTAATAAATTCAGTATATATATATATTTTTTTCCTTTTCCATCTAAGTGCATTGGACATTGCTGTATTATTACATATGCTCTTACCCATGCCATGTTGTATGGTACATTACATGGATGCTACAATGCAATTGTTTCTAGGCAGTGAATGGAAGATTCTTTGTATACAAAATTTCTGGACAACAAGAGGAAAAATCTTGTACGATTCTTTTCTCACCCATTGTTATTGTATTGATGAGGTGCTATGGGCTTTCAAAGTAAGTGGTGTGACATGGTCCCTGGGCTTGCTGGCTTGATAGATGATTCACTCCCAACATTGTTGTGCAAAATATGGGCAAGGATGTTAAGGATATGATACATGAGTCTATGATAGAGGGTGCCTTGATAAAGTTACGATGCTACCTTTGCAACTTTGTTATCTTAAAATGGAATGTGTTGTATATGTGGCTCATATAGAGTGTAACACAAGTTTACTAGATCAAATTGACTGATGCCAGAGCGGAGAGAAATAAAATCTCCGTTTCGCTCCTTGTGGAGGTAGGCACATTGCCCCGAATCACGTTGAATACTTGTGTTGATTTCTCTATTCTTTTCTTTTGCGCTTAAAATCCAACAGAATGAGATGTGGATATTGGAAATTTCAGCCCCGTTAGCTTGGTGAATAGTGTTGTACAAAATTTATAGCAACATGTTTTATCAACGAGACTGAAAATGGTGTTGGGATACTGTTGGAGTGCCAAATTTCTTTTGTACGAAGAAAAATTAATGGCGCTATTCTTGGAAATGAAATGATCCATTCTAGATTCAGAAAAGAGGAAATGGAGGGACTTTTGAACTGTACACTGAGAAAGCGTTTGATAGTGCTTCTTAGGTTTTTTTTATGCACTCATTTTGAGGTCTAGGGGAATAAAGAAGAACCATATTTCACTTTTGCTATTCATTTGTCATTTAGCAAGGTGATATAACCCTTCACCGCTTGTAGTGCTGCTGGAGCATAGATAAAGGCAAGTCACATGCATTTAAAACATTTATTTGGCTTATAACGATCCTGGAGAAGTGTAACTGTTAGCCGCTGGGGAGGTACCTCGAGTCTTGTGCTGGCAGATTCTTGGGATGAAACGTTGGAGTCGAAGCTCTGTTTACCTTGATCTTCCTCTGGAATCTCTTCTTTAACCACCGATGTATGGAACCTTGTTGTGGAGAAATTTGAGTGGATACCGGGAGGACGAAGAAACTATCTTTCAGCTGGGAACAATGAATCACCTTAAAAGCATGGCTTTTAGGTTGGGGCGAAAGATCTGAAAATTATTTTTATTTAAGTTCAACTAAATTTTAATGAAGAACATTGGTAATTATAAACTCCAGTAAGGCTCCTACTTTATCAAGGACTTGTACTTTCTTTAGAAAACAAAGTGGCAATACAGTGAAACTTCATTATATTTCCTTCAACTCAGAAAATATGGAGAAGGATCACCATAATCTCTTCAACTGGATCCTGGCGCGAGATAACATACATAAAATTGAGATACTTTTTGTCCAAAATGTTCTATGTATATCGATAATTAAAATTTCAAAATGACCTGTCTCTCTATTTTCTCATCATGAATTTTTATCCTTGACATATTGGTAAATGTATATATTGTTATTGTTTTTAATCTTTTTTACTCTCTTTCTTTTACAGGTTGGGCAACAACTAGTTCCTCTGCTAAGGAATTACAATTTGCGACCTCAGGTAAGAGGTGTTCATGACGTAGATCTGTGAACTTCTAGTATTAGTCTTCTTTTTATATGTTTTGATTTATTGTTGTTTCATCTTTGCCAAATGCCATATAATGCACTCGGTGTCAACTGTCATATTTTGGTTACGTTATTTGTTGAAATGTCTCTTTCCCTTTTCTTGATTTCCTAAATGGGAGATCAAAATCTAACTATTTCTATCTGAAACTTTTGTTCTTTCTGCCATGTTATTTTGAGGTCAATGGTCGACAAGGCTGGGTAATTTTGTTATAAACATTGACGCCATTTGAATTTCCGGGGGATACTTCTGAACCTTCCTCCTGTCATCCATGCTAAATCCTCTTTTATAGTTATTACCCCCCAACAAATTACGTGAAGCTTCTATTAGGTTTCATTGCAAAGCTTATTTTCATAAGAGTTTCTCTTTCTTTAGGCTGTATTTAGGAATAATGATTCAAAATGCTTAGTGAAAAGATAAGATGGACAAAGAAAGTCTCCATGAGAGAAGGAAGATACAATGAGAAAAGGAAGTCTATGCAAGCACGGTTAGGGAAGATAGAAGATAAAGTAGGATGCATCAAGAGAAGGCAGAAACTATTTAAAAGATAATCAAGATGTCATCTCTAAAATATAAGGAACTATTCACCATTGGATCCGAATTTAGAAATGTGGATGGTGACGTGAGGAGCATGGCAATATAAATTCTTTATAGATTAAACACTTACGTATTATATATTTACTTTTATATTTTTAAAAAAATAAATCTTTTAGAGAGTAATATTTTGAATCAGACCATACAATGTTTTGCCAATTTTATATCCTAAAATTTACGCAGTGGAGCTCTACGCGTCCTTGGTACGTCGAGATGTTTACCATATGTTAGAAATATAAAGAATATTAGTAATATACGAAGCATGTTGAAAACGTTTATGAGGTGTGTTCGAGAATTGGAAATCTTAAAAATAGGATATATCGTGTGGTATGTCAGAGACATTCTTCTAGTGTCCAAGAATTGTTGGCGTCCGCCACAGACATTTCTCATTAGGAGTGTATGTACTTTATAGTTCAAATTATTAAATTAAAAAGAACTATCCATTGTAGAATTGATTCAAGCAAGTCTAGTTTAGGTGCTTTGACTGAACCTATTTGCAAATCTGGAGGGAAGGGTGGTGGCTGCAGCATGTGAGTTCGATTACATATGCAAAGTGAAAGTTGGGGAATGGATAAATGGGATGGCAGGCATGTGGCTCATTGTGGTGCAGGCTATGATTGGTGATGTGAGGGGGTGGTAAGTGAAGAAGATGGGTATAATGGTCTTGTTTTTTCCTTTTTTCCTTTTATTAAACCACTTGATCTAAAAGATTAAACTGTTATATAAGGCCAAATATATATTATTTAAATATTATCTTCAGCACGTTCCCTCATGTATAGGCGGAATTTAATGTTTCCTATTAAAGCTTTACACGTGCTTACTTTTTAAAAAATGGGTGGCGACAAGACTTGAATCAAGGATCTTTGCCAGATAGATGTTAAACCACTTGATCTAAAAAGTTTAAGTTATTACTTGTTAGATAAAGTCAAATATATATCATTAAATATTATTGTTAAGTGTGATTTTACATTTATTTGAACCACCACTTGGAAGTACTTATATGGTTTAGATACTTAATTTTGTGTGTTTATTGATTCTTTTAGGAGAAAACACGGTATTGGATGAGAAAAGATGAAAATGAACAAGAATTAATCAATTAGGACTAAAGGAGGACGAATTTTGGTAACGGGGTCTAAAGGGTCGAGTTTGGAAGTTGAAGGACCTACACTGCAATAATGTAGGACTTAGCTGAACAAGAAAATGGATACATGGACCAATTCTTTTTGTGATTTGTAACATCGAATATCAACTTTAATACCTGCCTCTCTTCTTTGCTTGGTTTCTGAAATATTGCAAATGCCCATTTAGTCTGCTTTTCAGTTTCAATATATTTTTGCATTTTCTTTTTGTGATTTGTAACATGGCATATCAACTTTAATACCTGCCTCTCTTCTTTGCTTGGTTTCTGAAATATTGCATATGCCCATTTAATCTGCTTTTCAGTTTCAATATATCTTGTTGAACTGCAGGCTTTATCATCATATGTATTCATAGCAGCTAATATCATTCTCCACTCAAAGGAAGAGATCCAATCTAGGCATCTTGATGAATTACTTCCTCCTATAATTCCTTTGTTGACATCACATCATCATACTTTGCGGGGATTTACGCAGGTGAATCTCTGATGAAAAATGATTGTGACATGTTTCATTTGGAGTGTATAGGTGTTTAAATCTGATGGTTGTATTTTTTTTTGTAGATATTAGTGTATCACGTTCTCCAAAAATTGTTGCCTTCATCAGATTGTGGGTCTAGTTTCACCATGTCCTTGGAGAAAAGGTGCTTTGAAGACTTGAAATTTTACTTGGAGCATAACTCGGACTGTGCACGGTATGGTTTGATATCCAGAATCATTGTCCTGAAATTCTCTTTTGCCGGAAAAAATAGCTTGCTTACTAAAGTAGTTAGGACTTGCTAGTTAGCAGACCTTATGATACATGTAAATTGGCTTCAATCGTCTTGGCATTGATCTTTAACTGTCATTCTTAAGCTAAGAAATTTTTCTTCAAGTACATAATTAATTGTTTGAGAAAAACGCAAGTAAATCATTTGGATATGGGTCTCAGAATTTATCTATCTATTGTTCGGACACACTATAATTGTATTCTTTGTTTGTTTCTCCGCTAATATGTTTTAAAACACTTTGAATCCCATTTTTCATTCAGACATGCATTGAATTTGATACTGCATAGTTAATGAGTTCTAATGTCTTCTATCTTGGTTCTTTTTAGTTGTTATTTTATGTGCATTAACAATGATAGTAGCGTTTAAAGTTCAGAGTGCAATTTTTAGATGAGACAGTGTAAGTTTTTTTTTTAATGAGTGTGTAAGTTTTGATCTCCCTTTTCATTACTAATGTTCACATTTTTGGCTTCCATTAACTTTAGTTGGACTTAATTGGAAGTATTTTTATCACTAAATTGAATCAAATCTATAGCTTGTTTGAAAAGTTATTTAAGCAAACTAATGTAGTATATCACAACTACAATTAATAGTTTCACTTTATCTAGGAGTTTGTCTTTTTTAATGATCCTTTCTAATTTCCTTTTCTAGCTGTAATATGTTTTATTCTTAAATTTTGTTTAGATTATGATTAGTTTATTTCCTTTTAGAATTTAGTTTCTTTATTTTGGTTTCCTTTTTTAATAGAATTAGGGAATAATTGTATTGTACACTTTCATAACATCCATTATTATTCAATCAATACAAAGCAAGTTATTCCAATACAGTTCTTTCATTACAATTCTTATTACAAGAATTCGTAACACTTCCGCACCACAGAGTGCAATTTTTAGATGAGACTGTGTAAGTTTTTTTTTTTAAATGAGTGTGTAAGTTTTGATCTCCCTTTTCATTACTAATGTTCACATTTTTGGCTTCCATTAACTTTAGTTGGACTTAATTGGAAGTATTTTTCTCACTAAATTGAATCAAATCTATAGCTTGTTTGAAAAGTTATTTAAGCAAACTAATGTAGTACATCACAACTACAATTAATAGTTTCACTTTATCTAGGAGTTTGT
>CAIGRK010100542.1:0-16261 GCA_903798315.1 Fraxinus greggii
CTCAAATTAAGAAGAATTTTAACACTTCGTGTTCCTAGAATTTGGGCGTTACAGGAACAATAATCGAAAAGCACAAGTTGATAACTAAAAGTAAAATAAAAAATAACAAGAAAATAGCTATGATCTAAACCGCACGGGACATGTAATGGACAAGAGAACAAAGTTAAATCATGTTTCTCCAGCTTTGATCTTGCATTGCCTCGTTCCTATTCTCCTATACACGCAAATGAAATAGTCACAAGATTCTACTAAATTTTACAATCAACCGCCTTCACCCAAGCTTGAAACCAGTATAGCAAACAAAAGCACGCGTACTGGTGAAAGAAGAAACTGTTCTTGTTAATTGACGTGATAATTATGCATCCAAAACTACTCGTTGATTAACCTCTCGTATTTTAAGAATATGGTCTCCATTTCAACGCCCCTCTGCACATCTATCCTGGCTTTCTCATAAATGTGCTGCTCTGTGCTTTGAACTCCTCAAGGAACTGTGGAATTTGGCAATCGGAAGAAGATCCGTCACCTAACCCGATCATGCATTTAGCTTATGATGGAAAAACATCTCATCCTCACTTTCATCTGACTTCTAAGATCCATGACACACATTCTTCAAGTAGTTGAAATTTCTGATCCACGGCTACGTTCAAGAAAACTTGCATTTTGTTGCGGAACTCTGAGGAATCTTCCTTGCACCTAAATGACCCAGCACATGGGCAGTGTTCGGATAAATGTGCAGCTTTGATTTGATTGCACTTAAGGCACACCAGGTCCTGAAGATGGAAGAGTCGTTCTCTCTGTCGTATAATCTGAAGAAGAGCATTCTCCATCACCTCGCGATCATATGGTTGCGCACACTGAGGCACAGCACAACGCCATTCTTGAGCAATTAAGGCACTGTCACTACACAAATCTAGATCTCTGCAATCGTTGCAGTAGCTGCTAACAGGATAGAGTTGGGATATTAGCAGATATAATTAAAATTTTACGACTAATCACATATTTAAAGTTATTTCGAAAGAAAATAATCCATATAAAAGCATTATTTTCACATTTTTCCTCGAAAAAAAAAAATAGTTCCTACGTACCTGCAAATGATATTTGGTAAAGTTAAGGACATTGATAAATTTTGAAATTCGGCCTCCGGAGCAAATTCCCTTATGCGGACCAATTTTAAAAGATTCCTTCTCATGATCTGCACAAATACAAGGCAGGAATAAAATTTCTCAGATGACTGGTTGGATCAGACCTCTTTAGCTAAGTGCAACAAAAACATTATCAAATGAGCAAAAAGGAAAAAAGAAAGAAAAAAGAAAAAATAGTAAAAATGAGGATTTCACACATAATATAGAATCATTCCATGTGGTATTGAATTCAGATGGAACTTGAAAAAATTTAGAGACAACTACAGTGTAATAACATCCTAAAATGCAGAAAATCATAAGCTTAGGAAATTTAAGCATTAAAAAGGAAAATAGTGGAAATGCTATAGAGTAAACTAGCATCAATAGTCAATGAGTAAGAATCCTCTACCCAAATCCATCAAAAATAAGTAAAGGGAGACATAATTTTCAGAGTCAATCTGTTTTAAATTTCATATGAAATTAACATTCATGTTATAAAAATTCAGAGATCAATCTGAAAATGCTGATAATTTATAGTAAGACAGCAGAACTAAACATCATAGGTCCAACTTTACAGGCACGCGATGCATAGCTCACCTCATAAGAAAATAGTAATATTAAATTTACTATGCCTAGGATGTGCAGAAATATGCATACCAGAACTTCATGCTGAACATCTTGGTCAAGAGCCAAAACTGCACATATATACTTAATGAAATCCAGAGCAGGATCCCCCTTATGAATATTGTTAAAAGGTTGTGAACTTCCAGTTGAGATGGGATGGTCACTCTTGTGAAGACTTGGATCACATACAATTTTAAGAAGTTTGTCTGAGAAGTAAGATCCAATCTGCAGGACATACAATTAATTGAGTCAAGTTTAATTGGTCAGAGAGAGTTCATAAAACATATTTAAAATTATTGCAAGTTACTCTCAATTAATACCTCTTTCTTCAGATATGTGTTCATCTGTGATTCAAGAATTTCTGCAGTTGCAGCTGTGATTGATGGAGTGCACAAGTCACCAATTGTATGAGCTCGGCTTGCAGCTTGTTCTTGTGCATACTTCCACGGCTCATAAATAAATTCAGAAACAATCAAGATGAAATGATCCTGTATAAAATAATATTTCACAGTTGATTAGGCAGAACGCTCATAAAACATCACATAGATGATGCTTAGCTGTTTTCAATTTGGAAAACAGGGGGTTCATTTACCTAAGTGAAGTTACCTAAGCAGGCAGGATCCCCTTTTTGAAACCCTACAATCTAGCTATACAAAGTCCCAAATGGAGTTGATCAGAGAAGACCATGGGATTAGATATGAAGCATTGCGGATCAGAATTCAGTGGTCTGTGAGAAATGAGAGTGATAATTATTGGCTAGTTGAGATTGGCCCAAATGGTTCAGATCTGGCTGTATTGGATGCTTCTTTTACTCTTTAATCTTAAAACTGTTTGTGTTTCTAGTTGCAGTGATGATGGTGAATTTTATGTCCGTAACTTTATTGCGATAGTGATCCCGGTTCCAGGCATGAGAAGCAATGATGGTTGATTTCTTTAATAGGTATTGAGCTCTCATGGTAATGGAGGTCCAGATAATGGTTGAAGGCAGCAGTAATAGCTACATTTCTTCCTCATGTTATAGACTGTTAAACCACTTGATCTAAAAGTTTAAACCGTTAGATAGAGCGACATTTATATTATTTAAATATTGTCTTCAACATGCCTCCTCACGTGTAGACATATTTACTTTTTTTCCTATAAAAGTCTAATACATAGACAATTTAATTTAAGTGGGTGATGGACTTGAACCCATGACCTTTGTCAGCTCTAGTACCATATTGAACCATTTGATCTAAAAGCTTAAGCCGTTAGATTAGACCACATTTATATCATTCAAATATTACCTTCAACACATGCTTATAGTGATTTTGATGATGGTTATAGAAAGGTGGCAACTGAGCCTTTAGAATTCATGATTCCAGTAATGGCAGGAACTTGTATGCTTTATGGAGACTTTAAGGACAGGTTTATAAATTCAAATGAAACCTCCGGGCACTAAGAACATCCAAAATTTCGATCCTCCAGCGATCAAATCGTAAAAGCTATCTTTAATAAAATAAATTATAGACTAATGAGCTACCTGAGTTGCTTTAGGTAAGTTTTCTGCAATATTCCAGCTTGAGACAATTTCTACTCGAAATTCATCTGAGGTGCTTTCAATATTTACTTCTGAATTTTCTTCTGCTGGTCTGTCCTTTAATCTAGCTTGAATTCCACCATAGTTGTACTACCAGGCAAAAAAGAAAAAGAAATAAGGGGGAGAGAGAGAGAGAGAGAGAATAATTAATCAGAAAGATGCAATGATGCAATATACGAACACATGGATGACTTCATGTTACACCCCGGTCAACCATCAATAAGATGAAGTATTGACCATCTCCAAGCAATCAAACAAGGAAAAAAGAAAATCATGACTTGCACTGAGTAAGAGCTCATACATAATAAGCCATACCAGTCAAATTAACAGCATGCCATCCGGGGATGTTAAACGAGAGTAAGTTATGAATTCTTGCCAAAATGAAGGAAGGAAGTTTATCAATACACTCCAAAGAGAAATTAAAGGTCTTGGAGTCCAACAACATGAACATTTGGTCTTTGATGCCATGAATGCACATTTCATTTGATTAATAAGAAAGAAAACAGTACGTGCAGATTAGTACGGAAGTAGTTTTAGCTTGGTGTCAGGAGACACATCAGTTTATTCCTTGAAAATCAGTTTTGGGTCTAAAAAAGGTGTAGTGACCCAGAATGCGATAGTTAAATATTATTGAGTAATATGGTCGGAAAGAAATTGCAGAATTTTTTAAAGAAAAGAGCAAGGTTTTTTTGTGTTATGGGAAAGGTAAAATTCCTGGCTTGGTATGGGCATCAACTAGTAAGAAATTTAAGGGAGTTCCTTTATAAGTAACTGTTCTCAATTCCAAAGAAGTACTTCCTTCTTGATTTTAATTTAGAGGATAGAGGATATTTTATCCTCCATAAATCAAAAATATTTTCTTTGACAAGTAAAATTTTGTCTCATAAAATAAAAATAAAATAAAAAAAAATGCAAGGCATCACAAGCATGACAATGCTAACATTGTTTAAGGATGCCAGGCTGTTAATACCTAACTGTACCCAAATAATTTAGTAGTATCACATTTTATTAACCATATGGCACCAGATCACATCCAGGGAGCACAAGAAGATAAATGAATACTCAAAGCTAGTTACTATGGAAGCATGTCAGAGTACAACTAATTTCAAGGGTTTGTTTTCTTGATAATTAATCACCTAATTTATTCACCCCAGATGGAAATTCTTCTTCATCCACGTAGATAAGCAATCTAAGTTAATGGTTCTCTCACATTCAAAATTTTTTTGAGCCAATGTTATTATATGAAACTTCAGCTATCATAATGTATCCATGTCAAACCCCTGAGATATGAACATATATTGTATTATTTTTCTCATACCATCGAGTTTTACTGAATGTATTTTGAGCAACCAAATTCTTCTTTTCATAGAAAAATAAGAATTTTATGTAGAAAAAGCAGTGTGCAATTTAGGAGGACAAGAGGTCCACAAAGGTCACTAGAGATCAACATATAATATCACAAAAAAAGAGTATCCAGCTATGCTGGATATCTGACTTTTATGATCCATAAAATGCACATGAAGCCTTGCATCATAAAGAAGCAAAGAAGATTTATTTTATCCTTAAATTAATCAAGGGAAGGTAATATTTTCAAAGAATCTAACGTTTCTTTCTAATTGAATACACCATATATCTATGACAACACAACTTGATTAGAACATTTTTGCGTACCCATATCCAAATTCAAGACACTTAAATAATGCTTATCTGGATCCTAATATTTGACGAATGACATGTCCGCTTAGATCCATACCCGTAGGAGAAACACACTAGTCAAATGACTTTGGGAATTGCATGTCATTATGCATGTGCATATTTTCTCACGGCATGATTGAAAAAGCAAGAGCCAAGTGTTCATGTATTTAATTGCAACAAGTTAAAGAAAGTGATTGGACTGACAAATGAAAAAGTTAAACATGTAAAGCTACCTGATCCATAAAAAGCAAGGAATACCAAAACTGCAAGGGCTCAAGCTCAATCCACTCAAACAATTCTCTGTTAAATATCAAATTTGAGTAGATAATCCAATAGAAAATAATTAACTTATCCGTAAGGTGCATCAAAATGCAAACACAAACCTAGTTTGTATAGTTTTGAGTATACTATCACAATAAGCTTTAGCTGCAGATAGATCTGACTTCCCTGTATTGATTATAACTTTCTTGAAGCTTGCAAATACGATTGATGCGCCTAATTTACGAAACTCAGACATCAGCAGTGCAAACACCTTTTGCATAACCTGACAATGCAGATGACCGTATGTAAGAATTCATATAAAACAGATTAAACGCTATGAAGAATGAAGTTATGTGTAGAAACCGTTGACTGTGTTCTATGGCATTGAAGCATCTACTTAACAAAGTTACGCATTGCAAAATAAAAGTGGCCTCTATAGAAATAACTTTTGAGAATGACTAGATAATTGAGTACCGAATGCCAAAAAAATAACAAGGAAAGAGGAAAAACTTGGACTGAAGTATGTAAAGGCTGCGTGTCTACTAACGTGCACCGTGATACTTTTTTATCACTTTATAAACAATTGTCACATTTCCTCAACAAGGAATTACCTTATGAAGCGTGCGATGAAGAGCGGGGTCATGAAGTTTAGATTTTGGGCTGCAGAATAGTTTGCAAAGGTGTGATTATTTATGGAAGAAATAAGTGAAACCTTGAAAACCAGTATGCTTTTAGCAACCTGCAGAGCCACCGGTACAAATGCTGCAACATAGCATCTGCAAACACATTTCCAGATGTAACTGCATCTGCAAGGCATCTTTGGATCAACTGTTTGAGGATGCGAAATGCAGGTCCACACGAGGTTGCCTCGTCATAGCAATAGCCATCATCAGAAAAAGGTGCTGCAGGATTCATGTCTTGGTCCATAGCAAATAAAGAACCTCCTTCCATTTCATTCACTTGGTTACTTTTCAGAAGAGCATTGACAGCCAGGTGATGTATCTAAAGTAATATTAGAAAACTCACAATCGTCAGATATCGAGGAAAGGGAAGAGGTACGAGAGGAAAAAAAGAAAAAAGATATTAGACCTTAAGCTCCACAGTAACTTTTCTATATGCACCAGGATAAGCAAGAACTGGTTGATTGACCTGCTTTAATAAACAGCTGGTAATTCGTGGACATATTATCACTAAAGAAGACGTATTCTTCAAAATGCCAATGATTCAAAAAATGTAACGGTTGAAGAAAAAGGACCATAGCTGAGAGAGAGAAAAGAGTCCTGTTTTCTCAGAACACACCTCATCAATAGAACAAGGCACTTCTTCATTTATGCCTCCCAAGTCTGGAATGCCATTATCAGATATCCAAAGAACCTGAAAGGATAAAGAAGGATAAAATTACTCAGTTTGTTAAGCATGCAAGCATTACCTAAGACATGAATTGTGAGGCATACAAGCTATTTTTTTTTATTCATTTTACCGCAGACTCTAAGCATTAGGCAAAATAGTCATAATACAGCAACCAAAAAGTGACCTGTTGCTGATCGTGCAATGCTCTGGAGAAGAAGATATCTGCTGTCTGTATTAGCCAATCGGCCTCAAAATTTCCCAATGGAACCTGCTCATTTCTTTGTTTGTTAAGCACTTAAAAACAGATGAATATATTGAATGTTAATCACAAAGAAATTGAGATTGAGGGTAAACATGGGCATATCGTGAAAGTGTAATTCTCTCATTCAGCCATTGAGAGGACACAGCACATCGTTGAATTCCAATTCTTGCTGCCATTACTTGCCAACCAATAGCCTATAGAAGAGATGATGCAGCAACGTTTTCGTCATATGCAAGATAGAATTAAAAATCACATACCAATGGCTGCTTCTCATTCAGATATTTCAAAATCACCTGATATTGGCTATCACGAGCATTAGGAGGGATGGTAAGACAAGGAAAATCTTCTAATACTCGTATGCCAGACTTCATCAGCAGGACATTAGGGGACTCAATAACAGCAATCACAGGTCCATGATGCCATTGTCTGCAAACCCAATACATAAAGCAAATAAAAAATCATGTCGACTATAAATTCATAAAAAACTGTGGACTGCTGAATTTTGTAACGCTAAGACATAGACCCGTAGTTTGGCGAAGAGAAAGACAAGATCAGAAACGAAAATATAATAATTTAATACAATTTGAATTAAAATGATCCACATTGGAGGTTAAAGTTCTTCATGACTAAAATTTGAACCCTGTAGTTTGCCTCGTAACTAGATCTCGTTGGATGATTTTTGCATGGAACTCAAACTAATATTCAAGTCGTGGACAAGTTCAATTTACGTTCACTGTTCTTGTAACTACTGGCGCTCCGTCCTTTAACTTAGTCATCGGTCAACTGTTTGATGCAACGGAATTAACTCGAACCAAGAAAAACATAAAAAATGACCTATTTGATGCAACAGAATTAACTTGAACCAAAAAACCTTTAAAACATGTCAATTCTGAGAATACCTGCGAGAGTTAGGAAATCAAGAATTCATTGATTCTCCATCAAATGCCAAATGATTGATTCTAATGGACGAATTTATTGATCTGAAGAATACGAAAGTTGAATTGAAGAATTAGGGGAAAAAATTCAGTTTATTTTTCAAAAAGCAACCAACGAATGACGAAGCTCTAATTCAGGCTTCCATAGAAAACAAGAAATGCTATTTTATATACTAACAAGGAAAATTGATTTGATCTTCCCTCCCTAAAGACAATAACTAAAGGAACATTTAAAAAATAAAATCAAATAGAAAAAAAATAAAGATAATAAAAACATATGGGCCGTTTTACATCACTTTTACAGTAGTAATGACTTGTGCAAAATGATAAGATCTCATAAATTACTAATATTTTGCACCTATAGAACCCGATGCATGACCTCTATTTAATCCCTGAAGGTCATAGTCTCAGGCTTTACTTCTGGTACATACAGTAGAATACTCAAGTACAATGTCCATGTTTTCTGCTAGGCTGCTAGCCAGTCAAAAATTAAATGTAAATGTAAGTGATGTCTTCCAACTCCACAGGGGTGTCTTCTCAATCAGTATGTATACCTGGTGTGCCTCTTCTATACATTATTTCATGCATTCTTTTATTTTCATTAGCGCTATTTAATAGGTACTTTCCCATACCTTTTTTTCAAGAAAGCTTTCTTGCATATCTGTATATTCTTATTTTTTGGTAGCTCTTTTTCTGTTCTTCAATTGTCACGAATGAAGGAATAGAAAAAATTCTAAGATGAATAACAAACAATAGCAAACCCATATTTGAATCTGACTGAAAGAGAAAATGTTGGAGGAGTTGTAGAAGGTGTTCATCTTGTTAAATATTTCCACTCTTCCTTTCCATATATGTTGTCCATCTTTTCTTCTTGGTAACCTCAAACTAATTTCGTTCGACTGAACAATGAGAAAGTGTAGGGTATTTCTGAATCTTTCTGTCTTTTCCTTGTTTCTTGCAGTCAAGAGAAGTTGCTTCGATGCTTTTAGTAAGAAAGTTTCAAAAAACATAAATATTTTACTAGGTACAGATGCATAAAAAGTCTCCTTAAAGATGAAAGTTGTGCAGGTGTGTTATTAGTAAGGAGCTAATGATATGACCAACTGTGGAAGTATGTAAGGAATTGACAACTCAAGTATGGCAAATTAAATGATAGATAGGGTGGTGACTAGAAAACCTGAATTCAATTATTGTCCTCTGTAAGTTCCTTTGAGCATCCTTGACATGACCAACGTAATCGACCTTGAGAACAAAGTATGTGTTACAAACAAATAAAGATAAAACTTACCTAGCTAAAAAAACAATGATGTATTAAGACAAAGCAAGTATACTTTGAAATTAATTCCTTCTCTTGGGGGTTGAATGGATATTGCTTGGCAAGCTTCACGGAATTGTCTTTCAAGTATTTGAGGTGATAATTCCTTATTTTGGAAAGGACTAACAACCACAAAAAATATTTGGCTAGATGCAGGAAAATATCCAATGTACGTGGCTCGTCCATCAGAGATGCTGAAAAAAATTAAAACATTAGTATTTAAAAAAAACGTGAATGTAATACTATTCTGCATTACAACAATTAAAATCATATGCCAAACCTAGGAATACATGTTAATCCTCAGAATTTGAGCCTCTTGTGAGGGAGATAATATTGAACAAATGGAACGAGAACCTATACTAAAGTCAATTGTTCTAATCTGGAATCTCTTAGTCATAAATATCAAGTCTATGCACAAAATGTTCAATGGTACTTGTTAAATCCACACCTAGGCATGGAGCTGAGCCCTAAATGTAGTGAACCAGTGTAGGAACCTTTTTTTGGCGTCAAAGCATGGTCCTTCAGTGAAACACTAATAAGAGCAAAGTGCGTAAAAGGAAGCTTTATCCAAAAAAAATTTGCAATTGTGTCCACTTCATGTGAATTACTGTTTGTATTATAGTTGTTAAGTGACATCGAATTCAGGCAATTGTCAAATAAATTACTTGAGTGCTGATCTTGCTCCAGTGAAGATGAAAAAACTAAAAGTTATTGAGAAGTACTGAAATGATAACTTTTCCTAAAAATATCATGAGTGCATGAATTTATCTTTTCTACTTCAGATTTAACATGTCCTCACACCTCGCCAGGCTTTGTGCACTTGATAACCATTGTTTGCTGTACCCATTTTTCATCTGTTTGGGGGCCGTTAGTTAGTTCCATAATTGTAATAAGATTCATTCAAAATACCCCAAACAGGATTAAACTGACTAGTTACATGGTGAAAACACAATCAACAAACTCACTTTCTTTATAACAACTGGGTTGGTGTTTCTGACAATCTGACTAAGCTGGTGGCTAGATAAGCTAGTAAGCACAACCAAAATTGAACTACTTGGACAGAAAATAATACTTCTCTCAAGGAAAATATTTTTCACGTTTTCTCCCATGCTTCAGTGTGTGCATTATTTTCAGCTTTTTGCAGGGAAGAGAAGTTTGTGATCAGGTTAAAAGAATTTCCTAACCATTACACATGCTCACCAGAAAGCAGCAGCATGGGTGTTAGAGCAATATTAACTGTAATCAGAAACTATTGAACGCCATTTCAAAGCTTTTAAATGAGGTAACAACTACTCATGTATTTCATGTCCCAATGAAACCAGGCCGGATTCTTTTTCTCAAATACCTAGCACCAAAATTATTACGGTGAGTGACAGCAAGAGTTGATGTAAGACATTTGCCTACACTAATATCATATCAAATGACTGCCTAATTTACAAGTTTATGCATGAGAGAAGAGAATTTAATGTATCTATGTATTCAACAAAAAATTGAACTTGATAAATGATGTTTTCTAAATCTTATAGAGATGTGAATTTTGTTTCCTTACATGGAAGAGCAATCCTTGGTTCCAATTAGAGTCATCTCGGAAATTTGACACAATATATCTAATCTTGGGCTTATTTAGTTCAATTAATAACACCTACAATAAGTATTTTTCCTCGGAGTTCTTCATCACTCTAATTCTGTTTCTTCATAGAGGAATTCCTTAATGTACTTATGTTTGGTCTAACATATTAAACTATACAAAGCAGTGAAATTATCGACCATATGGTCAAAGGTATTTATAAAGTATAATCAAATTAAAAAATGCAATAGTGTGTCATCATTTTAAATAGAAATGAACATTCTAGCAAACCTCATTTGATGATTATCAGTTTGTCTATCTAACCTTGGTTGAGTTGTTTAGGCTTACATATTCCAAAGAATTTCAAGCCTTTGTATTGAAAATATCATTACCTTTGATACAAGTAGAAATAGGAAACTGAGTGTTCCAGATATGGGCATTCTGTTGTCGTCTTCATATGCAGTTCACTCAGACTCCAGCCATCTTGGACATTTCGTTTCTTCGCCGACTTATCAACTTTACAGACACAACCAATCTGGAGGATAGCATTAAAATCCAGTGGAATTTTCGTTTCATATATTCCCTGATCAAAGTTAAACGTTGTCAAGTCATTATGTGTAAAAAATTGTATGGCCGAATGAAACAAAAACTAAAATTGCTGCAAGAGTTGTAAGCTGTCATCCATTTAAAGACCTGTACAACAGTCCATCAAAATTCGTTTACTTTAGACATTTAAAATCCGATAGCAACTGGAGCTTTTTCCACAAAAATCGGAGTTTCATAGCTATTAAGATGTAGGCAGAAGCTATAATCAAGAACAATTCTTTGTGTTGCAGAAAGCTGAGACAAAATGAAGAATCACGACATAACAAAAACAAACTAATCATTTTCCCCAAAAATTTGTGGTTCCATGAATCATTTTTCTCCCATTTGTTCAATCGATTTTGCTGTTTGTACAGACAAAAACAGCCAGAAGAAGTGACCGAAATGATGTGGAGGGAAAAGATTGGATGAAAAAGTTGACTGTATGTTAAACTGACAAATGATAGAGTACCATATGGCATTATGTAATCCTGATGTACATGTAGCATTGTCCTTGTTCAATTCATTGCTAGATCTACTAAAAGATTTGTTAATTACTTGATTTAAAATCTTAAATTGTTAGGGAGGCCACGTGTATAAATATTGTTTTCAATCAAAACCTGACGTGTGCACAATTTTTTGTTAAATGAATGGACCTGAACTCGTGACATTTGCTTACCACGTTAAACCACTTAATCTAAAAACTTAAGTTTAGAGAGGGCCACATATATATCATTTAAAAATATTGTCTTCAACAAGATCAAAAACAGAAAGGTCCTTAGAAACCAATACAAGCTATGTCAGTGGCGATCTATAACCTGTTCTATTCATGATGATAACGAGGTCGCAAAACATGTCTGGGCATATCAGAAAGGTTGCTTGAAAGTAGAGGATAATCCCTTCCCTCTACTTGTTCATGATGCTAAAATGATGTATAAATTTTTGAAAGTATTCAACATAAGTTCTACTTTCCACTATGAGGACTGCTAATTAGATTTCATAGCACAAGGAAACAAGTAGTGCCAGTGCAAAGGTGTTATCCTTGAAGCATATAGGGTATAGATCAGGTTAGTGCACAGAAGTTGATTCCACATTTTCACGTTCCATCAGATTGCAAACGAGCAACAATAAACTGAGCAAAGAATCCACTTAGCATTCTCATAGTACAATTTTTTGACTTCGGTATACAAGAAAGAATGACCAAGTGAAGGAAAGACTCTGGTGTTATTGCCCCTTTTCCTATAATTATAAAGTGACTCCACCATGAGATGCATTTCGACATCAACCTCTCTTAAATAGCATCGACTATCAAGGGAAAAAGATTTTATGAGATAAATGTTACTGAGTCATAGAGAGATATAACTGTTTCAAAAGTGGAAGTCTACAAGTTACCACCGTTCAAATCACTCAAAAGAATGAAAATTTTTGCAATAAAAAGTGAATGGGTATATTCACCTCAACTTCAGGATCTGCAAGGTGAGCTGCTAATTTCTTGCTTTCGGCCTTAAATTGGTCTTCATCAATTATAACCTTATAAAAAATACACGAAATAAAATAATTATGTTTGCACCTGAAAAAGCTTGCCCCCCCATGAACTGCCCAGAACTACTGGGTAAAATTTATTGCGATCCTATCATATACCTCAATCAGATTGTAGCTATGACGTCCATGGGGAAGAATCTTATTGACACGCCTTCCAGGGAATTCTTCCGTTACAGGAGCTTTAGAATTGAGGTAAAATACTCTGGGGACAAGTATGGGAATTTTACACATGTTTCCATTAATAACTGCCCAAGCAAAATAATGGCCATCCTGTGAACTGGGTACAAGTTGGATAATCTGGCACAACGAGAAGACAAGGCTAGACACTCAAGGATATATATAGAAAACAGAGGAATCAAAATCTAAGAGGTAAAAGAAAATTGCTTTTAAACCGCTTGAGAACTTCATCACCTGCCAGTGGGAGCGCATAAGTGCTAAATCATGCCTCTCAAAATAGGAATTGACCCCAGTTTTTCCTTGAGGCTGTTTGTGATTGACAATGCTACTACGCTTGTCAGCAACACCATTCGTCAGATTAAATGTGCTTGAGTTGTCCAACCTGCCAAAGTCATGTATGTCCTGTCAACACCAGTCAAACAAAGTGCACAGCGATGTTGATATACGATGCTACTAATTAACTGTCATTAAAGAGGAAAATAAAGATTTAGGGGATTGATATTGGAGAAGTAAAGAAAACAGATAAAGAAACCTGTATGCTTCTCAAGGATACAAGACTCATGAAAAGGTTGGGGCCTCACTTATCTCTTGGATAAATTTCATCTTTGGAGTTGGTTCTCTATCTAAAAGACCACTGCAGTTCAGAAGGGAGTTGTCTGGGAAAGCTCAGAACGGGAGGGAGTTAGTGACGAGAATAGTTTATCGGCTTTATTGGTTGTTCAGGACTTGGCGATACCTCTAAAATAAAATAATGTAGTGATTGTCTGGATGGTCATTGATTTTAACTCAGAACACCTTAATTTTCTCTAAACCCAATGATATTAATATAGAGAAACACGAAATGATGCAGAACTAATACACTCTGAAGGAAGCTGCAGCAATCGGACGACGACATCATAAGTTGCAGTCAATAGAAAACATACCTTTGACGCTTCCTTTTCTCTCGAGTCTCTTTCCACTTTCTCTTCCTTAATTCAAGCCATCCTTGATAATCAACATTCCTGTCAATATTCTCTTTAATGAAAACATTTTGTAGTGAGTTCTTTGAGGCCATACATCCATTTCCACCAAAATCAATTTGTTCTGGACTTTCTACTTGAAAACTTGTTTGGCTTCGACTGTTTTCATTGTTGATTCCATAGGCATGAACAATAGGTCGAGGCCTGACAAGAGAAGTTTTTCCATTGCTCCTGAAGTCTTCCAAGTCTTTGACATTATGCTCGTCTATTAAGTGATTACTGGCATCGAGATCATTTTTGGCACTCACTGCATCATCTCTTTTCTCCACACTGAAGATATCAACCAATTTTCGCTGGCGAAATTTGTCCTCCTTTTCACGAACCCTTTTATGCAACCAATCAGGATGAACAACCCTTGGAACAGGATTTGCAACCTGACAAATAAACAATTGGTATTAAAAACCAAAAGAAGTACTATTTTATTAAGCAGCACGGAACAGTATCTCCACCTTTTGCATTGCAGCAGGAATAGTTATAATTTTCTGAATTGCTGAACTAAGCCGTTGTTTGTAGTATGACCAATCAATAATGGAGCGGATCCCAATGTCTGATGAAATTTTACACCACTTTTTCACATAGAACTTCATAATTTCTGAAAAAGCCAACACATATAAGCACTTCTTGTATGTTACAAATGCATGAAGAAATATATGCAGAAAGTAGAGAATTTTACCAGCATTGGTTTCAAAAATGGCAACCGGAACAGCACGCTCACTTACTGGGGTTCCCTGCTCAATGTTACATTTAAATAACCTAAGAATCCAAGCAACATCGGGTTGCACAACTCAAGTACCATTTAATTAACTAATGCCTAGAGAGGAAGGTTGGCAACAATGAACAAATGACAATAGTTCATGTCCTAGGACATCTTCTGGCACATGCATCACTTCACTGGATATCTTCAATTAGATAAATAAAGCAAGAGAATATCCTTTAACATGTTGACTTCAAACTTTACGGAATGAACACTATTGTATTTATCTTCATACGATGGAGAAGCCAAATCTTAAACTATACAGGAGGCGAAATTTTAAAAAGGGCCTGGGAATGCATGGACACGGACAAATTGGTCCAAAATGCTTATGCCCTTTTTGAGAAGTAGTGGCCACTCACGTTTGGAAGCCATTCAAATCAGCACTAATCAATTTGGAATAGAATGTAATATGTAAAGACCGTCTCTGCTATGCATTTTTAAAAAATAGGCCAAACTACTGTGATCTTTCTCTATTTTATTGTTTTGATATAATGGTATCATTGTCATGTTTTCCAATATAATATTCGAAGGAGCTAATCTGATTATCATCTCCCTTTTATTTTACCTCAAGGACATGAGTAACAGGTGTGGCACTAACAGAAGCATAACTTCCCATCCATACACTGTGGATAAGTTACAATCTGTATACATTCTATACACCATGTTTGAGTGCCATTTTTTTGAGAAAAGTTGGTTTTGAATAGTGATTGATGGGAGAATGTGTGGTGGAAAAATGATGAAAATTTTTAGATTTGTGTGTAATATTATTTTATTTGGAAAATGTGTGATTAAAATGAAGAAAGAAAAAAAAATGAGAAGGAGAAGTAGAACAAAAATGGGGGCCAAACATGGGCTTAGTCCTTTGGTGGCTAGATGTTGATCCCGGGATAGGAAAGGTATTTGGTGTCACCAGAGGAATCGAAAATCAATCTTATTGAGCACTGACAACCTCCTCTATCTTCAAGAGAACCTCGGCAATGGAAGGCCTATCCTCGAGATGATTTACTACACAATTCATAGAGACATTCAGCAAGGGGAAAGCATACATTTCGACATTGGAAACCTCCCAGTCGAACACATCTCCGGTCCATTCGTCTCTCACCATGGACTTCACCCACCTTAGAAGGTCTAATCCACTTCTCTCAACAATTTTGCCAGTTAACAACTCCAAAAGAATTATTCCAAAGCTAAAAACATCGGCCTTTTCGCTTAAAATTTTCTCCGGTGCTGTATATCTATTCAACTTGAAGAGACTTTGGTCGATAAAATTTGAGTATCCATATTCACTAATCAATGGTTCTTCACTGTCAGATAACATGATATTCGAAAGCTTTATGTTCCCATGAGGGATAAGCTCGTCGTGATCATCAAATCTTCGATATATGAAGTCCAAACCTCTTGCTATTCCGACTGCCATGGATAGCCGAAGCTTTTGTGCTGACATAGGGGCTAAGATTAAAATTCATTTATTCAATTGCAAG
>CAIGRK010100618.1:0-15846 GCA_903798315.1 Fraxinus greggii
ATTGACAATAATATCCTCGCGTACGTCGTACGTAGTATGCATGTAAGAATCGCAAGTGTGTAATACTTCACAATACACCTTTCCAGTAAACTGTTCTTAGAATTCCTTGAACTTTGCAATTGTGTAAACTGATTGGAATTGTTTCTCTATTTTGTACTTTGTCGCACATGGGACCATTTGGGAAAACGATTTGAAGTCAGTTGAAATTCTTTTTCAATTTTACTTCTCAATGCACACTCGTACTGCTCCACAAATTGCTTCAAGGATGTTTTGGAATGAACATATCCATCAAAAAAGCATTAATACCTTCACTTTGTAGTGTGGTTTACATACCCGCCCAAAATGAAGTTTTCAAATAGCATGGCACCCATCGACTTCTTTCATCGTATAAACCCGTCAGCCAAGCATGTTCGTGTAATTCGTAATCTTGGAGCATCTTATTCCAACCTTGATCAAACTCCTCACAAGTTTGCACATCATACACCAACCAATGCACAACATGAATAATAGAAGATTTATGTCTATGTCCGCCGAATTTTTCAGGTAACCTTTTTAGAATATGCCACAAGCACCATCTATGCTCTGTGTTCGGAAATATGATTTCAATTGCATTTTGCATGGCACGATCTTGATCTGTAATTATTCCAATTGGTGATTAGTCATGCATACATTGAAGCCATGTCTTGAACAGCCATACGAAAGTCCTTGTATCCTCATTTGATACCAAACCACATCCTAGAAGAGTTGATTGTCCATGATGGTTCACCCCGACAAATGGAGCGAATGGCATTTCGTACTTGTTAGTCAGGTACGTGGTGTCAAATGTAACTACATCACCAAATTCCTTACACGCTTGCCTGCACCTATTATCCGCCCAAAATACGTTCCTCAGTCGAGCATCGTCATCCAAGTCTATGCTAAAATAGAAGTCAGGACTAGTTGCTTGCATCTTGGAAAAATACACTTGTATTGCAGCAGCGTCTCCTTCACCAAGCCTTAAATGCCGGACTTTATCAATGAAATTCATACAGTCTTTCTCTACGCATGTAATCTTGTCATACCCACCAACGTGGTATTCCAGCAATGTCATTTATTTCAAGCTGTCTTTTCACGCGTGCACTAATCTCACGATTGCATTGATATAACGTTGATTTCGATGGGCTCGTTCTATGATTGTGCTCCAAATGGACAGTGTTACGCCACGCTCCAGTAAGTACAGAACATGCTGTCAATCTTGCTTTACAGCCAATTTGCATGGTTGGTTGAGGCTTTAGAATTGTATTTGTATCGATTGTTCGACTACCTTCCCGACTACATGCAAAAGTCACGTAACGTACAACTCTGTCATCACCCTTCTTCGAATTCCTTTTTCGCACCGAGAATCCGATTTGATAAGCGTAGTTCTTATAAAATTCGAAAACCTCATTTTCATCTTTAAACTTCATTCCAACGGCGGGCACAATAATTTTCGTTTCGTTACCTATGCTTGTATCATTCGGATCGTCATCTTCGAATGAAAGAATTTGCAAATAACCTAAATTGACGAAAAATAGACAATAATCAATTTAAGTCAATCGAGTATTGAAGTAGTGAAGTACTTTTCACATGCCATCATTCAAAGAAACCACAAGGAAATTTAGTTGTGGCCATCATTAAAAGTCTCTGACTCCAGAGAACCTCTCCATAGATATATAAATCTTAAATCGGCAAAGAATTTTCACAAGAACCAGATAGGACTCTAGAGACCATTTACCATGAAACTACTACAAAGTAGAACAAAAAAAAAACCAATTAAGAAAGACAGAGTGCAAAATTATAGTTTCCAGCCCTTTACAGTGCAAAATTATAAAAATAAAAAAATGGAAGTTCAAAATTAGGTTGAAAAAAATCTTATCTATGCCGTTGTCGGCGTTGAGGTTGCCGGCCAGGGAGTTATCGGCTTCGGTTTCCTCGACGGCTCCAACATAAAATCGCTCACTTCCGACCGCGAAAGATGGAGATAACGTTGTTTGGTTCAGGTTCAACCTCCTGTTGACGCCGACGTCAAAGTTGCCAGCATCGTCGAACGGGTTTTGCCATGAATCCATTTCAGTTTTCGGCTGCCATTTCCAAGGTTCCATGAATGGCTGGAGAAACTCTGTAAGAAAGGTGCATTTTGTCTTGTCTTTTGTCCTTTTTATTTTCCACATATTTGGTTTTCCACTTTTCGACCTTTTTTTCCCACAGCCGAAATATTGACTTCTTCAAACATTGGCACCACGTCATCATGCTTTTGGAAATTTTGTAGGATATTTTGTACATCTAGACTTTTCCTATTTTATTTTGGCTATTTTGAAAAATTCAGTATTTGAATTATTTACGTATATTTCCCACGATTCTCTCTCTGCAACAATCCCTTTTCGAGATTTTAAATATCACAAAGAAAAACACAAATTCAAGCTAAATATATGGCGGAAGAAGAACCGCCACCACCATCTAGATCACCAGCTCCGTGCGGCCCATGATCATATTATGGACCCAGAGTTCAAAGCATAGTTCTCAGCTCGTTACGCATGGCTTTTTTGAAGGTACGAGTCTCGGATTTCTTGATTATTACTTTCATCTTTGATCAATATGGGAGTTAACTGCCCACAAGATAATGTCTCGCCAATCTTGGATTTCAATTACCATTTGAACGTTAGACCAATGTAATTGAACATTTTGGAGAGTTGAAAGGAGTATTTGGAGCCCTCATTTGTTAATTTTCATTTTTCATCTTGAATTGACGTATAAGTATACCCTTAACATAAGGGGGTGGAGAATTTATGTTTAAACAGAATAGGCCAGATGGTTTAGTGGTTTCGGAGCAGATAGGGATGCTTACTCTACGGCCGAGGTTGTCTCCGGCGAGCTTGCTTGGTTCACCGGGATTCTTTCCTCATTCTCAGGCAATTTATTTAACTTAATTTAGAAAATTGTTTTATAATTACAGCTCGATAGAAACAAACTGAGTGTTAATATTAGTCTTGGATTATTACTAATTTGGGATCGCTATGGAAATTTTGAGGAAAATTAATAGATGAATTTCATTATAATTTGTCAACAAATCTATGGCAGAGGCCAAAAAGGTGGAGTTTGTTGATTGAATCTTTGGAAAGAAGTTGTGTATCTGACGTGAGTAATTTGCGCTAGGTAGTTATTTCATGTTGTTTAACTTGTGAAATTATTGAAATATGGAGTTGGAATTCTCCACATGTTTCTGTTGAATATCTCATAGAGATTTCCGGCTTAGAACATGTCGCGATACAGTAATTTTGAAACTGAAATTTTGCAAAAATTAGTCTTATTTTCAATTTATTCTTGTAAAGTGATGAATATTGGTGACGGTTCTTACATAAAACGTATTGTTAAACCATGTTGTTTTGAGACTTATCAGAAAACTGAATTTTAAACTGCGTTCGGTCAATCGGTCTTTCTCCTTGCATCGAAATCATTTCAACTCTAACCTTGTGTTGTGTAGGTTGTTTTCTGCGAGATTGGTTGTAGGATGTATAGAAGTTGTTTTGACAAGTCTCGTTGATTACAACTGAGAGAGGCCAGAGATCTCCATTGTTTACAACTTCTTCTTCCCCCTCCTGATTTTTAGTGAACATCTACAGCAGCATCCATAGCTCTTGCATTGAGGGTGAACAGCTATAAATCTATTTGTTTGAGCGCGTGCACTTCCACTTTATCAGTAACATGTCTATGAATAATTACCATTTTGTCTCATGTGCTGGTAACGAACCGCTCTCTCAATGGGTAGTTTCTTTAGAATTTTTTCTGAATCAGCTCAATTCCATTTGCAGAAGGCACTACATATGTGCAAGCGAAGGCTGCAAAGTCTAAAAGCACGTTCAAAGTATCGCATGACCCAGAAAATGTCAAAACAACATACAAGGGCAGGCATAATCATGATGTAGCTTCTGCCTAAACCAGCAGCCGCAGCACTACCAATGCTACTTACAGACTATAGCACTCTCGGATTTAAAGATGAGAATAGCATAGGGTTGTAGTTCTGAAGGCCAAGATTAGGTGCAAGCTATATTCAAGCGGCTTCAGAAATACATAATATACAGTATTAGTTAATAGAAATGACCGTCTACAAAAGATACAATGATGAGAATTACATTGGATTGTTTGTAAATTTCATGTACTGGAACAGGGTTTGTGCTGTCAGCATTTGCGCTCTTTCTGTAAAAGACTCTGTAATGCCCATATTGCATTCTAAAATATTTCTTTAACCCTTGCTTTTGAAAATTATGTATCTTTGGACTCGCACTTTTCTTTGAATATTCTGACTGTAATTGGAGTTCTATTTATCTTTATTTCAAGATATATGTAGTTGGGGTTGGCTGCAAATTGTTAAGAGATTCTTATATGGACAGAAATCCATTGTCTCAACTCTTACGGGAACGTTATGTGTGTGCATTAGGGTGCGGAGAAAAACCTGCAGTGGCGAGCAAACAGAGCACGAATCACTTTGTATCCATAAAATGTTCTTGCGTGCATATATGTTTGACTTCTATATGTTTATTGGCAACAAAATTAAAGGAAATACTAGTTTATATGAAACAACTTTAAGCCGCTGGTCGGTGAATTTATTAAAAGAATGGGTTTTCTTCTACCATGCGCTGAACTTATTTAAAACTTGGGTGTGACTTCTGTCAGTGTAGTCGTCTCAAGATTGTTGAAGCTTCACTATAAGTAATGTTATCTAACAGTTTCCCAAAAGATTTTGAACTGTCTGGAGCAGCGGCGGTGGCTAGGGAATTATTCTAGGGTGGAGTTGCCAGTTGGAATCACTGGTAGGGTAGGTGTGGCCCTGTGGGTCAGTTTTGAGCACAATCTAAAACCGAAGCCGACCAAGCCGATTTGGGTAAATTCCACCTGAATGCCAAATTTTGGAGTTTGTTGGTGAGAGCAGGGAAGGTATAGGGTTGAATAATTGGGAAATCTGGGATCATGGATTAATGGGCTTAATGGGCTGGGATTAGGATTTAAAACTTGGTCGACCCAATTGGTTTGAAACAGTCCATCTTACTTTACACGTCTAGTCTAACATACCAAATATGCTTTCATTTGAAGTTGGTATACTAATTCTGGCCTGCATTAATTTTTAACTGAGTGCTGGTTTTCTTATGCTCACTCATTTTTCAAAACTTACCTAATGTAATGTGAACATTATGTTTTCAGATTAACATCATGTTAATGGTAAAAGATTAATTTGAAGAACAACACGGCAATGGGTAGAATACCAATAATGAGAAGCATAAGAACAACTTATTATCATTTTAATCTACAGAATCAACAAACATAAGGAGAAGTATCGGTTCTAACTTCTAACTACACATATCTTCCTCTATGCGAATTGAGTAACTTACACTAGTGTACAATACCTTGGGGTGCTTTGTAGTGTTTGCGGATATTGGTGGTATTGTTCCTAAGCTAAAAGTCGGTATTAAGTGCTTGTGTTTATGTCAGTGATGACCAATAATTTCAATTAATTTAGTCAAAATCAAATGTTAATTTCAATCAGACATTATAACTACTAGCCTTTATTATTATCAACAAACTTTATAAGAACCACTGCTATTTTCTTAATATTCCTACTTATAAACCTTTTATGAGTTTGCCGAAACTTAGTTGTAAGCTTAATTTGATTTGTTGACTTCAACTTCTATACTTCCCTTTTTTAACTATCAATTTTTTAATCTCCAAATTTCCCTTTCTTAAGCTCGAAGCCTAACAAGAATATTCAAAATATGCTTTGTTCAAACCCCTCTTTAAGGATATGACAAAATGTCTTGCCCTGTCACAGAATTGGGACAAGGATGGAATCCATCACATTATTTAGCCGAGGAACATTTTTTTCAAAATTCATTTTTAACTATAAATGCTTTCATAAAATAAATTTAGACGTAAACATAATTTTTTTTTTCTATTTCTTAATCAAATTCTTCAAAATATCACTATTCCAAAGCATATTTTTCCCAAAAAAATGGGGGTAGCTTACTAATTAGTTAATTACTAATATTGGTATAGTTTGCAATTACTAAAAAGTTGTGGACCGGAGGGAAACTAAAGATTTTCTTCATTCCTACCTATTTTCTTTTGTTTTCTCCGTTTCTATCCACCGACTCCCTCTGAAAGCCCTCACAATAGTTTCTTCCTCATCCCAGTCACCTCCGATCGGAGTCAACTCGTTCGTTTCTGCCTTTGCAAACTCATTAATTCCAGGTTCTGCAACGCCGAACATGTTTACGTATTTATCTTAAGTCTTTTAGTTTTACTAATTTTCTCGTTTCTTCAATTTCTTGAATTTTAATTAACTGGGTCTTTTCCATTTGATTGGATGGTGGTTTTATGTTATTTAAACTATGCATTTTTTTTATGCTTCAAAAGGTTGACGTTTTCTATTCTGGGGTTTGAATTAATTAGGGATTTGGGAGGAAAGATGAGCGAGGTTTATCAAGGATATGAAAGGCAGTACTGTGAGCTGTCTGCTAATTTGTCAAGAAAATGCAACTCTGCTTCTTCTCTTCTCGATGGAGGTACGATAAACGTTTTCAATTTCACATTTTAGTACAATTTTTTCGAATAATTTTAATTATTTTTTATTCTAGGTCATTTACAGTAAAATGTGTTTCTTCAGTTATCGTGGTTAGTTTTATCTATTGATGATAATTGGGCTAAGAACTTAGTTTATTTACAGGAGCTGGGCTAGTTTACTGATGTGAAGAATTTATATGCACAGGAATAGATGTATGTCTGTCCAAGTGAAAAAATTATGTAGAGAAACTTTTGAAATTTTCAAAGAAATGGAGGTAAAATTTACATTACATGAACAGAACTTGGAAATTATAATATTTAGGGTTGCAACCGTCTGATTGCTGAATTTGGGGATGTAGATTCTAAATTTTGCAACCTAGTTTTAGGCATACTGGATCAGGAATTGTATATTTTGGTTTGATGGGTGGTTTCATTAACGGGGAGGGTTTTAAGTATCCTAGCACATCTAGACAAACTCCTTGATGTTATTGATCTTATTTGCCAATTAAGTGGTGCCTATGTGAAGTCCTGTGTAAAATTAGGCAGTGATGCAAATGCTTGTCATAGAACTTGTTTTGAGGATATCTTCCCTTTTCTAAATAAAGGCAGTGAATATGTATTTCTATATTTCAGAAAGAAATGAAAGTTTTCCAAATCTCTTTTCTCCTTTCACTTTTAGTTTTAAAAACAGTTTTGTTAATGAATAACAGTGGATTTGTAATAAATGTGAGTTTTTTTTGGGGAGCTGGGATAAGTGATTTTTTTGCCGTTAGGATAGTTTATTGAATTATGTCTCAAATTTTCTTGTCAGCCAAAATTTTGATCCACATTTTGCATAAATAATTGAAACTGACCCCTCCAGAGGTAATAAATTAAAGAAAAGTTAATGCCATACTTAAGTACATCCAGACAATCTGAGTGCTTCTCACATTTATGTTTATACATCCACTTCTCCCTTCTTTATTTATTTGTTTAATTCTGGTTCAGCTGCATCTGGATATTTTCTAATGATATTCCATCTGAAATTAATCCCTCTTTCAATTGTAAAGTTCATTCTCTTTTAAGAAATAAGACTGAGATGACACTTGCTCTGTTGGCTCAATCAATGTTTTAGAGCACATTTGGCTAGGTTTAGAAAGACTTAAAAGTATGTTTACAAAAATAAGTAACTTTCTGAACTAAAAATCTCAATAAATAAATACATAAATAAATAAAAATGAAAAAAAAAGGGTAACTTCTAAAAGAGCTCAGACATATTTGACAAAAAATGTTACTTGAAAGGAACTTGTGAGTTTAGCCGAACATGCTCTTACTCAGTATCGTACACTTTGAACGCTTAACTGGTCTGAATGTGGCATTATTTACTCGCTTTTGTATCATCTTATAGTTATTTGTTGAAACTCATCTCTTTGTGGGCTCTGATAATTGTATTTTTATTATCTTCAGAGAAAAAGAAACAAGAGATTTCTGAACTCCAAGTAGCTTTGGATGATGCTGATGTTTTGGTAATGCATGAGCTTCCCACCTTTACCTTGTTATGATTTTTTCTCCGTACTAACCTAAAATGAGTTGTATTTACCAGATTCGAAAAATGGATCTTGAGGCAAGAAGTTTGCAGCCAAGCTTGAAAGCTACACTACTTGCTAAGCTCAGGGAATATAAATCCGATCTGAATAAGTTGAAAAGGGAAGTTAAAAGACTAGCTTCGCCTAATTCAAACATTCCTGGCCATGGAGAGGAGTTAGAATCTGGAACGGCTGGTGCAAATTCGGTATGCCTGTATTCAGTTGCCCTGCTGATTTTTTTTGTCAAGATATAATGTATCTATTTATTGCACGGAGAATTGCAAATGACTTTGACAATTTAGCATCATCTAGCCTCACAGGAGATAATTCAGTCATGTCCGGTTGCACAATGAGTGAAGGCTTTTATTCTATATTAATAGAGCCGTTTAAAGATTCTCTTTGTGCATTATTTTATTTCGAAGAAAAGTTATATTAGGATTCAGTATCTACTATGGTCATTGGTTTTCATCTCCTGGATCAACTAGACATACTAGGCGACAGATGTCATGATGAGATCTTGTAGATTGATATATTTAATCTAGATGAATGTTTGTTGAAGATGTCAATATTCGTATCATGGTATTTATGTTCTTGCTGTCTATTATCCTATTTTATTATGCTGTGTTAGCTTGTATCAAAGAGAAGAGTTGAGTAGGGTTGACTTGGTTATCCTCCCGGGACATATTTTTTAGCTAAATCATTGGTCGTCGCCTTGTTGCTTACTCTACATTTAAACCATCCTCCTTGCCCATTTCTCATTTGCTGGATTGTTTTTCGTGCAAGTTGTACTCCTCGTTCCTACCTGCCATGCATAGCATTTCTTACCTTAAGATTGAAATAGTCATTTCCAAATGAAACAGGCTTCTGCAAATCAGAGAGAGAGATTGACAATGTCAACTGAGAGGCTCAATCAATCGACTGACCGAATCATGGAGAGTCGAAGAGCTGCACTTGAGACAGAAGAGCTTGGAGTGTCAATTCTTGAAGATCTGCAACAGCAACGTGAAACTCTCTTACATTCCCATAAGAAGGCACGTGTCACTGACCCTTTAAGATTTCTTTATGACATTGCTTGTGTTTTTCATTCAAGTTTATATTTGGTATGCAGAACATGGTAAGACTAATGAACAAGATTTTAGCTCATTTTTCTACCAGAATAGCGTCGAGTCTTGTATAATCCGATATTGTAAATATGCAACAAGCAGTTCTCTTGGAGTCTTTGTTCCATGTCATCTACTTATTTTGTAGATCCTTCTGTAGCTACAGTCGAGGCCATGTTTTGATTAGAGTTTCTCTCTCTTTGCAGCTTTATGATGTTGATGATGCCATTGACAAAAGTAAAAAGATCTTGACTTCGATGTCGAGAAGAATTAGCCGGAATAAGTGGATCGTTGTCTCGATAATTGCTGCCCTCATCCTGGCCATCGTCATTGTCCTGTATTTTAAAATATTTCACTAATTTGAACGATTTCTTATATTACTGTGTATCGTATGATTTATATGATTACTCGTGTACTGGTGTGGGGAAAATATTGTACAGCTTGACATTTGTTGCTGAAGACTATGATACGTTGGTGATTCACAGTAGTCGGGCTTTGGTAGTTTGGTTCAGTTGATGTTTGCTGAACCTACTGTAGGTTGGAGCATGTTTGGCTAAGCTTAAAAAGATAATAAGTAACCATTTCAGTTTTGAGACGGAATCTGTATGCTGACGTTAACAGTGCGAGGACCAACTTACTCCTTTTTAAAATATGGAGACTAAATTGCTTCTTATGTAAATAAACCTGTCGATCATTAGGATCCACCGAGGAATATCAGTCACCTTCACCATTGAGGAAGGCAAAATTAATCGATCAAAATTCTTTTAAAATAAAAAAAAAAAATGAACTCCTTTGCAAGGTCAGGAACACACAATATTAAATTGAGAAACAGAGATATAATAATCTTCTCAGAAAATAAAGTGTGAAATTAAAGAAAACACAAGCGATTTCTTTCGGCCTAAGCCCCGGAGGTTTGGCGATCACTTCTAACACCTACATCCTTCGTTGAGCATTCAATATATTGTGTTTGTACTTAATTCCACTATATAGCCCAAAATGACAACAAATATTACAAAATGTTCAGCCAAATCACTTAGTATAGAATAGAACACTTATTTCCCTGTATACATTATTCGATTCATAAGATTCACAAAAAATCTCTTTAAAACCTCAGAAACAGCAACATTAAAGTACATAATCTTTCTCATGGATATTCACACAAAATATCACTACACAGAGACTAACTATTACAGATCAATAATCTCAATCAGTAATTTGAGGAGATATAGAAGAGAGAACCAAAACCAGAGAATCTCTTTCAAACGGCGTAATCACATAGAAAAAGAATGAAATCCTCGCTGACGAATGCCAAATGAAAAGGCATATAAGGGTAGAAGTCTCCAGAAACTGATCCAACGGTGCAGATTAAAACACGTGTCGCAATCCGATTAAAGGTGCATTTTCATAAAGTTGCAAGACCCAAAGAAAACGATTTGACAAATTATGGGAGCACCATTCGAACCGGGTTCGAATCCCACATCCTTATTTCTATATATTTACACTTTTCCAAACTTGAATCGTTAAAATGAATTTGGGATATTGATACAACTTAAAATGAGATACGTTTTCTTCCAGGCACTGTTTAGTGATAAGTTGTAACAGAACAACTCTATTCAATTTTACCAATGTATGGAATACCAATGACGCCTTGGTGGTGACAGACAGGAGGCGAATATCAGAGAGATTTGATGTTGGTTCCATTTTACGTGAAGTAAAATAATGTGAAACGTGTTTGTTTGTCAACACGCTTAACCAGCGATTTGACAACGGAATAACGATCGGAAGAATCTTCAACAATTACTGATGACGGTCGAGTTGTCAGCAATTTCATAGCTCGGGCAAATATGGTGTTCTTTTACCAAACCAGTGTCTTCTTCATGCCTTCGAGCTTCGTGCTTCTCATTGCCACTTTCTGACAGCATGTTCTGTTAAGCTTCAAAAAAATTAAAAATTACTTTTTTAAGTATTATTTTCTTGTGTCTTTAAGCACGTCACGCTTTTAAGCTGACGTGCGCAGTGGTGAACCTTTGACACTTCTGTTGTTATGTAGCTGATATGGTATGGCGGAAGATCCCTTTTTTCTTTTGTTTCTCTGTTCAATTAGAAGTATCCGATGATATATCGTATGGCAGTACTCTAATTTGTTTTGGTTGTACGAAGATTGATGGTCTTATTCGACCAATGGAAGGTGAAAAACGCGGCCAATCAACCTTGGGAATCCAGGTTATTATCATTACTTGATAGCACAAGGATTCTGGTTAATTTTGCCGAGACTGAAGGAGGCATCTTCTGCTCATTTGCATGCTCTCTCTTTATTCTTCGTTAATGAGTAGGAACTTACATGGTTCAGTGAAGCTATTCTATGATGGGGCCTTTGTAGATGATTAATCCAAGCAGTCGAAATTGTAGCTGTGGATAATACTCAAGACTCCAGACAATCCTCGCCAGAGAACCCGTTATAATGAAGGCATAGGAATTTCTAGGCTGGGAACTGAAGATCAAGTTGTGCGATGGCATTCCCCTCACGGTGGAGGATTTTTGCATGCAAGAAAAGCCATACATTGACAACTACACCAATTTCCATAATCCACTTAAAATAAATACAACGTTTCCTAGTACCTTGTTCAGTAGAGAAGAAGACAGATTAAACTGACCAAGAAAGTGCAAAATGAACATCGAGATCTTGATAATGCTATAGAAAAGGATATCTCATCTCAATGTGCCCTTAGAGTAGCTACAGCATCCTACCTGCACATGCTCTTCAACAAAAATCATTTAGACGATGCAAAGATCCACTTGCCAAAGCAAAAGCATTCTCCACCAACTACATCATTTGCAAACGCTTTCACAAACCATCGTATTTATCTATCTTCAGTAAAGATCAAGCAGAGGCATTTAAACATCTCGTCCTAGATGTTCACCGAGTTTATCCCAGCTGCTGAAGCACGTGTTTGTAAACATTTCTCCGTGAGGCAACCATAAAGATTGCCTCCTAGCGTGAAAGTCCAGCTTCAAGAGCAAGTCCCCCATCTATATGGAGCAAAGATATGCATATGCTCCCACCTCTTTGCTGTTGCAAGACAAACTTAACGTTAAACCTCAACATATTTAGAACAAAAATCATCCCCATTATCACAACAGTTTACTATATCGTCCCGGCCTACATGGTGAGGCCACAAACTCAGCTTGAGGTATTTCAATGAAGAGAGATTCAAAACATTGAAAGTTCACTTGGAATACAATGAAATCCAAGCTATTGAACCATGAACTTCAATCAAATTCAAGCCAGCATTTAATTCAGATTTGAAAAAAAAAAAAATTGAATCCCAAATAACAGAATAGTTCTTACCCCCCATGGAACTTCTATTCCTATTCCTGCAGGGAATAACATTGAGGAGCCAGCTCAGCTAACCACAAGTAATCTATTCTAGAAATGTTTCGAATATAATTATGATTAGTTCGGACTAATTCATCAAAGATTATGCACTCGGGTTTCATCCGGAATAAAACAGATGACGGATGAATTTGCACCGTAAGACCACTTGACAAAGCCCTGTCATAACACAAACAAAATGCATAAAGTGATTGTTGTTTAGGATATTAAAATCTTAGCAAATAATGATAATACCTCAAAAAATAAATTAAATAATTTTGTTTTAGGAAGTACCGCCAAACAATTATAAACTCCTACCTGTATGTACCATCAGGCTGCTTCAAAGCTGCATTAAGAAAAAAGGAAGCAGCTAGGCATCTGCGAAAAGGAAGCATGTCGTCTCCACATGAAGTGACACGGAGATCCATTTGTTCTGCATTCCTCCGTATTTGACTACAAATGAAGTGCCAAATGAAACTTAGAAATAGATATCTAGAGAGACTTCATTCAGAGGAGAACAATTGTTTTTCTCTACCAAAAAAGGGAAATAATACCAAAAGAATATAGTCGTCTTTGAGATATCATAGTTCGAAACTAAAATCTTAGAGACCCTTGCAATATGGAATGTTAATATTTAATATATTAAAGAACAATTTCAATTAAAAGAAGTTCATAATCAGGAGTATAATTCAGTTAACTTTGAGGTTTGCCATTAATATCTGGTCAAATGGACATTCCCAACCTGTGGATGTCACGAGCATGCTTCAGGGAGCGGCTATTGATAAAATTTTCCTTGCACCATTTTCTGAGATTTTTTTCAGCTTTTTCTTTACTGTTCACTAAGTTGCTCTTCTGCAAGAACTCATCAGAAGCACGATATACCTTCAGCAAAGTCAAATGATCCCCCTCTGGACTTGAGAAGCTTTTTAAAGCAATTCGAGACTGCAAAACAGAAAAACCTTTTAGATATCAGCTTGCAAATAACTTCTGTAAAGTATAAAAAAATATAAGTTGATATAATAAGAAAGAAAAAGAAGTTAAAAATCTCGCCCGATAATATATATATATATATATTCCCGATAAATATTCTGCCATTTATGCTTGTTTGGTAAGGTAGACTAAATAGTGGACATAAGAAAGAAAAAGAATTTAAAATCTTACTTATTGTACCCATTGAGTCAAGTGTTGTCTAGTAGTGTGCACCAAACATCTTAAAGCATATAACATCGAACATAAAACTTTAGAAGGTCATACATCCATACCTCTTCCAACTTTTCACGGGGAGCATAAAAGATAGATTCCACAGAGAGCATTGCAACAGCTATTAACATTTCTTCCAAGCAGTTAAATTCACTGGCAATAATGAGAGCCTTGGAATAAATAGGATCCAGTGGAAGCCTGGCCATCTTTTGCCCCACTGGATCAGACAATTTACTTTCGTCAGTTAGAGCACCTAACAAGAATAACAACTCCATCGACTTCACGATAGCAATCCTGTATGGATACATAGAAGGCACAGTAAAAATCATTCTGAGATGAATTCCTATACAGCAAATGTTAGATTCTTCAAAGAACCAAATATAAATAACCAATGGCAATCAAGACGCAATTTATTTTATAATCATACTCAAGAAAGGTGGTGTGGGTAATAAAAAATAAACCTTCAAACAATATGCAAAGAGAAAGCATAGAATTGATGAAATTAACACGAAATGCTAGTCAAATCACATAGAAATTCAGCTGTATTTTAATCATTTATTTTCATCCAATAAATACATTACACGAAATGGTGTAAGTTATGCACGAGGCACTCGACATGCCACGAGGTTTCAACTCAGCTTTAAAATTTTCATGCGCTTTTTAACTTTTCAAAGCTTCAACCAAATTTCAGTTTTTCACCACAATTTTCATCCCCTAGAAAATCAACTGTTTGCATTAACACCATTATCACACCTGAAACCAGCAATTTTGAATCTTAAGTTGGCTTTGAAAGTTTACAATTTAATTAAAACACACAAGGTCCCAAATTAGACTACCAGATGAACTTCAAATAACACATTAGAGCAAACAACAAAATAATACACATGCTTATTTGACATATTCACCAATAGAAAATCTCAGATATGGACAGCTACACATCTACACAACTGTGATACGCAAACAATGCACCTCCATTTTCATACTCACCTGTCTGGCTGTTCAATGAAGTCGAAGCCAATAATATCATCAATGCCTAGAGCTTTAAGATGCAAAATAACATTTGATAGGTTACATCTTTTAATTTCAGGTGTCGTGGAATCCTTGAGCTTATCAAATTCACTCTCTGGGTAAAGACGGTAGCATTTCCCAGGTCCTTCACGGCCTGCACGTCCACTGTAACAGGGATTATAAGACTTTTAAGTATCAATTAATCGTAGATATTGGTAAATGACAATAGGTTTACCATGCCTTACTTTCTTCAGTCGCCTTCTTCCTATTCATGCTCAAGGGGCTGGGGGATGTAATGAATTCATAACAAGAAGATGCAATTTAACTATCCATTAATTATACTTCAAATGATACTAGAAATTAGATTCACATTTGATTGTTTTCTTAAGGTCCCACTTTAAGAGAATCCACAGGCAATGTTAATCACGTATTATTTGGAAAACAGAGTTAGCTATGCTACAGTATCTGACTTAATATACTCAGTACTCACTTGCAGAACACTGGAAATAATGAAATAAGCTGAGCCCATTTGACGCTCCAGATACAAAATAAATAAATAAATCATAGTTCTCAACTTTTCCCCCAGTATAAATGTAAGAAAGTTTAGTAGCTCTACCTCCTCTGAAGTGCTTGTGCTTTTGAAGTTTTGACAATGATTAATGGTTCAATTCCTGTAGATGCCTCATACGTGCGTACTTTCACCATTCCAGGGTCAATGACATACTTGATTCCTGGTATTGTCACTGATGTCTCAGCAATATTGGTAGCTAATATTACCTGAACAGCAAATGCAGGCAGACAAACGTGTGGTTAAGTTCGTATGAACTGAAGATTTTTACAGCATCAAAAAGAATATCACAATTGTAGGTGGACAACACTAACACTTCCTGACAAAATCCAGGAACTTCTTTTCTTCTCTAGCATTTGTGCCATGAGAATGTTCATAAACAACTAAAACTGGACAGTTCCTTAGTCAGACAATATTCTAAATGATGCTCAATTTGCAAATCATACTTTTAGTATAGTTTCT
>CAIGRK010100651.1:0-18610 GCA_903798315.1 Fraxinus greggii
AAGCTTTAGAGTGATGCTTAGCTTTTCAATTTTTGAGATGATACAGTGACTTCTAATATTCTCTGTGTGCTTGTATGTTTTCTTTTTCCTTTTTCTAATACTTTTAATAGCGGAAGGAAGAGGTGAGGTAATGTTTGAACGGCTCAAAACATAGTGAGAGGATCATACCCCTGACAAACTTGCATCATCTCTACCATCTTCAAAAAGAGACGAAAAATATGCTGGATCATATATAGCGCCACCAATAACATCGTCGGAACCAGAGGGACGCCTAATTATAGGAGTTGCAGGATTTAGGAAACTATTTCTCAAATCAACATCTGTTTCTCGAGGAGCAGAATTGTCTATGTAAGCACCCAATCTGTACATCTGTATCCATAGTAATGAAGATGATAACCTCACTGAAAATCCAATAATTTGCATTGCTAGGGTGAGCTTCACTGAAAGGATAACGAAGGTTCCATAAATCTCAGATGAAATGTGCCTGCACGCATAAATCAAACTTTAGAAGAGTACAAAGATGGCGACTATGAGAAGACAGATGTATTGAGTTAAATTAACAAACAAAGGCGTGCAGAATGTGTGGAGGTGGGGGTGGGAGCTCAAGTCCCTGCATCACAAGAAAAAATAAGCATTTCCCGGATATAGATGGACAAAAATACCCAGATAAGTAACGTAGTGAAGACTATATGCAATTTGTATCAATTTATCCGGAGTCAACAAACAGCATTCTGTAACAATTCAAAACACTTTCACAATGTATTATTTAATTAGCAGCTTAACATGTTTTTGGTTCTTAGCCATGAGACTAAATATATGATTCAAAATACAAATAGCCCTTTAAGTTGATTCTCTTGATCTTTTATTTTCATAATCTGAAAAAGTCGATAATTCTGCAGATATGAATTTTCTGTTCAACATTAGCATCAGCACATAGTAGAGAGAATAATAGAAGACTCAACAACCAATCTTGAAAGACGTCTTCTACTATACTATAGAAAAAAATGAGAATTGGGATTTCAGATCCGAGTGAAGAGTGTGGCAAGTGTATCTTCTGTCTGTACCAATATGATGTAGGATATTTTCTGTTCAAGCTCTGTACAGCGCTTCTCTGACGATTGTATTCAAATAAAATTAACAGGACATGAAGCCAAGAACTAGGTTTGTTGGAAACAAAGTGCATAGAATCTTCAGAGATGAAATTCTGGCCAAGCCTCAACTCGTATAAACACAATTATAGGGGGTATTTTGTCCATTTAATGATGGGGATATATACTCTCCCATGAAGGTGGGAAGTTTTTGCTTTTTCCTACAAGCATGGCAAAGTGCAAGGCACTAAAGTGAAGAAAGCTCAATAAAACGAACGAACAAGATTTGTAGCATAAATGAAAACGCATATCATTTCGTAAAAGTTTATGCTAGATGCCTAGATCTTTCTTGTCCTTCTGACTCGAGATTTGGGGTAGGTAATCACCATGTTCCATTTTAAAGTAAAGACCATTTACAATCTCGGAGCATCACTTCGCAATCACAACCATTTGTCTTGCTCTTTAAACTTAAATCTTTAATGTCAATAATTTTTTCTTTGTTTTGTTATTATTGCAGTTCTGTAACTAATTAAATTTTCAGTGCTCCCAAAAAGAATGAAATCTGTTTGAAGCAAAAAGTAAAAAAGAATCAATTAAAATGTGAGGATAGGAATATATAAATTTAGCTTCAAGTGTTATAGATCAATTATCACTTTTTAGTAATGTTGAGGAGTCAAAATGCACTTGATATGTTCGTGTGCATTCGTAAGGGACAAATGAAACCCAATTGAGCCGAACTCTATGGTAGTCTGGATTGATTCAGCTACAAACTTAGATGGCTAGGGCTTTCCCTGTATTCATCCTATCTTGGAAAAGCCTAACTGGAAATCAGCTGATAAAAAGACAGCTTTGGTTGATAAAGACATGGTGCAGATTCTTATCCAGAAATCTTCTGTGTGTTTTGACCTTGGTGATGTCTTTTCAACAGGTCTTGTAGTTAAATATAAAATTCTACTACGAAAGAAAAAGACATGATTTATCTTTTTACTTATGCCTAGTCTTCATCTTCAATAAAATATTAAAAATAAAGCCAGTCATTAAATGTGTTAGAACTGGAAAAAGATTCATTAAAAGACAAGCTGTGCTTCCCAATAATTCCAGGCATTATAACATAAAGTGCTTCTTGCAAATAATTGATCACATGAAGGGCAGTAAGATTGCTTAAGCTGACTTAATTCATAGGTTCAACTACAAAAAATAATTTGGCCGATTGCAAGCGACTTAATTCATAGGTTCAACTAAGGAAAATAGTTTGCCAGAATGCAAGGGTAACACTGTGCATAATGCATTTGGATGTTACTAACCCTGCAAGGCTGAAATGTTGGACTTGTGAAGTGGAATTGAATTATCCACTGGACAAGCCAGGCCCACTTTCACAATTGACAATGGGAGAGGAAAAAAAATCATAAAACTGCTGTCATAATAATCAACCAGTTTGAATCAAGAAACCACTAGACAATTGAGATACCAATAAATTCTTCGACTAGAATAAGGAATAGAAACTACATTTCTGTGCCACATCTCACGCATCAAACTATCTTCAACTATACTCTTGGAAATGTCAGTGTCGCTAAAAAGATGATTAACATAAACATTTGCGAATTAAAGAGGATTTCTTACTGTTTTCGTGAATTACAACATGCCAAGATGGTGTACATGATACGGAAATGAAGAACAAGAAATTGAACTAGAAATATACAAGTATGATGAATAAGAAAAGGGCGCACCAGATTTCGTGAGAGAAGAGAATGAACCAGGCAACATCCAGCAAAATGGAGCACAATAGAAGAACGGCATAGGTCCTGCCGAGACTCTGGCTACTGCTCTCAATGGCGACAAGGGCGAATAAGGAAACTGCCAAATTAACAAGCAAGACCCCGTTGTAAAACGCCCCAAGCGATCCAATCAATGAACAACCAATCTGAACGTAGATCAGTTTAACTGCAAGCGACTGAATCGTAACATAATCCCGAATCCATGTCTGTATTTCTCTCCACCTCAATCCACAACGCATCATATGCCGAATTCCAACAATTCCTACTTTATCACTCCACGATTAATTCCTTTCCTATATTTCTACTCGAATAATAAAAATTGTAATCGATCGGAGCATCGAAAGGGTTTCCTTTCAGAGAGTAATTGAATTTGATAACAAATTCCCGTTAAGAAAGGGAAAATCTTTACTAACCTAAACAGTGCTGATTTCAATCGACAATTTTGTCGCATAATTAATAGCAGTAATTAAGATTGGCTGTGCATATTTCCCCGTGTTTGCATTGAAGAAGCACAAATGCCTCCGCCCAACAAATAGGGTTGCATTATCAGGATTTGTTTACGTCATCGCCATAATTTTTATTTGATCACATTTTTTTGCTCATTGTGCCTAACCTTTTTTTTTTTTCGCGAAATTCTTATCTTGTTTAGTCCTTCGTATCAAAATATTTTTTGGCACTTTTTATTTATTTATTTTTCAAAAATATGATCAAAAAATAAGTTATTCTAATTAATTTCAATTGATTTTTGAAAAATAAAATATTTTGATATAAATCATTATCAACATGGGACGTACTAATTAAAAAAGGGTTGAAGATAAGAATTTGATAGAAAATTTTAAAAAAATAATTACTACAACGAACAAAAATTGAAAAATGTGGTGGCAATGTTGTTAAAATTTATTAATTTTCCGATTGATCAGACTTCAATATTAATAAATAACACATTTAAATGGATCCAATTTTTGAATCATAATTTTCACCAATTTTTTTTCGAAGTCCACTACGTCCCAGTTTAGTTTAGATAAAAATAAGATTTTTTGATAAAATATGTGAGTGAAAAATTATGAATTTTTCGAATATGTGTTTAAAATTAACTATTGACTTTAATTTATATTATAATCTACTTTTTAAACTGAACCAAACATAAGCTAAATTTTTTAATCAAAAGCTTTGTCAAACAAATGGATTCAACCTGCACGTGAAGGTTCACATGAATCTGCTCATGAAGTGTGAATTCTTAAATTTCATTGAAAACAATGTTTTGAATAGTATTTTTTATGCAAATGTGTTAAAAAAATAAAAATAAAAAAATTAGATTTACGTACAGCATATTTTGTGATGTAAATGTGCAATTGAAAATGAGTATACATAGTGATGGTAACGGGACGGGTTCGGGACGGGGCATCCCCTCCCCGCCCTGCCACTCCCCTGTCCCGCCCCGACCCATGCCGCGCCCCACCTTAGGCGGGGCGGGGGCGGGACTCGACCTTGTCCCGTTTCCCGCCCCGTTTATATATTTATTTATTTTTTTCAAAAAAATTCAGCTAATTAATTATTATTATTATTTTAAGTTAATTAATTTTTTATTTTTTTTATTCTTCAGGCCGGGGGCCGTGACCCGAGACGGGACCCGCCGCCTTTCCCCACCAACCCGTTCGGGACGGATTTTTTTTGCTCCATTCGGGCCGGGCCCCGCGGGGACGAGACGAGGCGATGGAAATTTCCATCTCTAAGTATACAGGAAAAAAAAAATCAAATAATGGACACACAATATGATTCAAATTGACTTTTAGTTTGACATAATGCTATTTTGTGTTTTTTTTTCTTCACCTAAAATTAGTTGCAAAATAAATAAAATTACAATTTGTAACTTTCCTTTATTCCGCAACGGGTACATATTAAACAGGTTTTAGACCACATGCAATTTTAATCCATCTATCGATTTGCCGCTTGGCCCTTTATCTTTTGATTTCGTCAACATGATCACTTAAATAGAATCGAATTTAAAAAGGTAAAATTGCAAACGAGATGGTTCAAAATCCAATATAGAAAACTACTACTGCATAAAATGAATTATCATACCATCACCAAGAATCACACTGCAAATAATAAAGTAGATCATAAATGAGACTTTGAAAAGAAATCTCATTGATGATGGAGCAACAATTCTTTCCCACGCATAAACCTCGTTGCTTGCTTGAATCCAACAAAGTATCAGATAAATACACAACAGTAAGGCCTACAGAAATTCAGCAGAAAGTACTAGTGATAATAGATAGAAATACAGGTGTTGAGCATTGGAGTGTATCCTCTATCGTTACTTATCGTCCCCATGAACTTCTCTATGAGCCCATCATCAGCAACTATTTCCTCATCTGTGTGAGAAGTTCAGTTGGAGGTCTTCCAGCTCCTGAACTGCTACCAAATGCTGAGAAACCACCGCTGCCACCTTGCTGATTGCCAAAACCTCCAAATCCACCACCTTGCTGATTGCCGAAACCTCCAAATCCACCACCTTTACAGTATACAAAATAAAATTATATAATTAATAATTTTGTGAAACAAGAGGCCTCCAAAAGCCTACTCCTAAAACCAGGCGCATCCTTCACTAAATTCGCTTTATTGCAAGCTCTGAACGACATAGTTCCCTATTTGCAATTAAAATTTCATAATCAAGTTCAAGTCTCAAAAAGATGACTGTAGTGTTGCAATTATTTATTGCTTTCTCGATTAAATTCATTTATCTTATAGATCAATACTTTGTTTTAATCTGCCATAAATGAAGCCAATACATCATTTACCTGAAAACCCAGTACCACCTGTCGCAGCGGCTCCAGCAAACCCACCTCCAGCGGGGGCAGCAGCTCCAGCAAACCCACCACCACCACCTATTGCTGCAGCAGCAAATCCACCCCCACCTAATGCCAAACTAGAAAATCCACCGACTGTTGCGGCAGCAGCAAATCCACCACCTGTGGAAGCAGCAGCAAAGCCACCTCCAGAACCAGTGGAAGAAACGCCCATGAAACCATTACCAAAGCCACTTGCAGAAGCAGCACTATTTCCAGTAAGACCAGCACCAAGCTGCCTTGACTGTCCAAAACCACCAAGCATTGTTCCCAGCACTTTTTGCCCAGATCCAATATGTCCCAGTTGTCCAAACCCACTTACAGTAGGAGCTTGACTAGTGATTCCGGTATTAAATCCACCAGAAAAGGCACCGACATTCGTTGTTGGCCACAGTTCTTGAGAAGGTTGTAGAGATTGGAAGTTAAAGGATGCAGGGCGAAACAGCTCACCACTGGGACCAGACATTGTAAATGTTGAGCTAGCAGGAGTAGCATCTCTGTTGAGCACTGCTACACCGAATGGATTTGAACTTGCAGCCGTTGAGTTTGGCATTGATCCCAGCCCAAACCCACCAAGGTTTCCTAATGCAAGTTCAGTTGTTTGATCAGTCTCAGGGGCTTCTTCCTCCATTTCATCCTCATGAGAAGCATCAGATGCTAAGTGTTTCACTTCAGGAACAATCCCAGCAATTGATACAGCTGTTGGTAGTGGATCTTCTGCCACATAAGGCTCTTCTGGCTTAATATTTGATGCAATATCTGAAGAACTTAACATGCCACCTAAATCAATTTGATTACCAGATTTTGACTTGGTTGAAAATTCAGTAGTAAAAGATGGTGCTGAAGGTCCAAGTTCCGAATCAGATGTAGGTGTGGGAAACTCGACTTTAGAAGCTGAAGCCTCTGTTGTAATACTCTCTTCTACTGTTGAAGACAAATGGGCAATTGAAGCCTGAGTTGGAGAAATTTCATCTGTCTTTGTGCCAAACATGACCACAGGAGGCTCAATTGATGAGATTCCGCTCATTTCAGGAGTTGAAAATGCCAAGGTAGATGTAGAAGGTAATGATGAACTCGGAGTTGATTGAAGTGATGTAGAAGATGATACGACTAAACGGGGATGGCTTTGGTTTGATAAATTTTCGGTGTGTAAATCTGTCTTTGCCAGGTAGGAACCTGAACCAAAAGTAGATGCAAGGGCAAATGAATATTTAGGCTCAAATAATGGGCTCCCAGTCATTGCTGGCATATGATTCTCATCGCCAGTTGTAGAATTAGTTGAACCAAGTTTCTTATCATTATGAACTGAAATTTCACTGGAATTGTTGGGTGCTGCCAGTGTTTGTGCAGCCAACCTAGTGGTGGTCGATGGTGTTTGAATGACGTGCATTTTAGACTGCATAGAAAATTTAGGTTCACTTGCTGCAAAGACATCATTCTTTCCGACAAAAGGTACACTACATATTGAATTTTCATCAGTCAGTTTGCGAGTTCCTTCCGCAATATCTCGAGTAGTTATTGATTCCAATGCTGATTGTGATGTTAAGGCAGAAGGTTTTGTTGATAATACTTCCATTTCCCGATCCAGAAGTCTCGCTGTCTGTCGGGCCAAAGATGGTGATGATCTCTGAATAGATAGATCTTCTGGAATTTCAGAAGGGCCCAAGCAACAGAAAATAATCATCATCAAGTTTAACTTTATTGTTGTTAAAACATAAGCTCCAAAAGAAATTGTACGTTATCCAAAAGTGGGACATACCTCTGTTTTTGGGTCGGAACAAAGAGGCTGCCGAGACATTAGAAAGTGCTGAACGAGCAACTTCGGGTCCCTTCTGGAATTGAGGAGTTAGATCTTGTTTATCACCTGTAAACAATGATTGATTTGCACTCAGCTCGCCATCTTCATGCAAAAGCATCCTTTTAACAGTTGTTTTTGGAGGCTCAAATCTAGCCCAACTCTGCATATAGTGGTGAGAAATTAAGGGACCAAAAGGTGGTGGAAACAAATGTATTCCAAAAACCAAAAGCTTTAAAAGTCTTGATGTTTATGTATTTCTATAACACCACAAGATAAACCACTGATCCCTATAGACAGAAACTAAATCCACAAATTTTACAATCAGAACGAGGTTAACCAACTCACTGACAGTTCCAAGACTCCATCATTTGTTGGTTTAGGTAAGTGAGGGTGTCAAACCTACAGCTGAGTGACTATCATTTTACAGAATTCTTACCTAGCAAAGTGTGAGGTCTCCTTTCAGTTATCAGAATCAGAAGAAAGATCAAACCGAATGTTGAGGTACCAATTTGATGTGGACATAAAAGAACGATTTTCCTAGAAGCTTTGACTAAGGTTGTGTCTAAAAATGGATTGGTCACATACCCAGCTACCATAACTCGTGCAATGATGCATAAGCAATATTGGATAGAATATCAGCGCATACATTATTGCCCAAATGATTAAACATGGCTACTTAGCATCACAATACAGTTAACTCTTTTCTATGTATACGACCATTGAATAATGAGAAAAGGGGTTAAGAAAACGAAAAACTGAAAAGACATGAAGCCAGAAGCATATATAACAGCATGTCGAAGTTAAATGCAGGTATATAGTCAGCGTAAACTAGGGACAGCATGAGAAGCATGCAGAAGATACCAACTCATCCGGATTAAATAACCCAAAAAACAAAAACAGCAGGCCAAGGGATATACCCGATCCAGTGAGTCTCGACGCCGCCTTACAGTTTCTGGATCATAATCCTTGGAAAGATTAGCTTGGTGTCTACTAGACTGCTCTTTAGCAGAAACAGAACGAGAAGTAATCAATAGTTCTTCGTTTGACAAGGTATCTACAGCCCTTTCCTTACTCGGGAAGACGTGGGAGGCACCAATGTAGGAGAGACCAATGGATTCAAACAGTTTCTTTTTCACATCCTGTTCTTTTGCAGAAGACTCTATATTTAGAGCAGCCATCTGTTTTGAGAGACACTCAGAAAGTTGCTCAGCTGCTGCTAATTGTGCACTCATCGTGTTATGTAAACTATGCAACTCCTGAATGTGCCTGCAAGGAAGCCCCACTCAAGTACGTTACAGTCTGATTGCCTGCACTGATGAATCTGAACTAACTTGATTGGCCTCAGGGCTAATTAAGGCCCCAGATACAAGAAATTAAAAAGGAAAAAGGAATTCGGTATGAAGGATTTCATGTTCTCATGCACAACTTAAATGAATGAATTTACTGTGGCTACAAAAAGGCGCAGAGGGACAACAGTAATCCAGTACCTGGATTGTCCACGCCAACTTTGCAAAGCTTTCTGGTGTGTTTGCATCTCTCCATTTTCACCAAACTTATTGAGCTCAAGAGCATTGAAGTGCCTTTCCAATTCAATCATCTGATTGGTCAACTCCTGGAATACAAGGGGAAAAGAAGCTACAGAAATGCAGGAAACATATGGAATGGAGAAAAGATTAACGTTCAACTTCTATGCACCTGATCTAAATCTAAGATATGTCTGCTCATCAACTCTAGTTCAGGACTCAATTTTTGACGATTCCAAAGGTCCCAATATCGGTTATCTGTAGCTTGCTTGAAAATTCCTTCCACATATATTTTCCTTGCCAAAACTGGAAAAAACATTAACAGTTATCCAGCAACTTGAAATGGGATATGTATCGTTTTGTAGATTATTGGAAATAAAAGAAATTGCAAACTTCAACTCAGCAAGGAAAATATGGAAGTATAAACTGGCTAGCTCCTATGAAGATCATCAAATGCACTTATATAAGTCAATATATAGTTTGACATAACTGTTTACAAACACCATCAATGGCTGAGACATAACATAAGCACGCATACATCTAAGGCCTTAATCTAGATCATTAGTGTGCAGGAGGAGGATGAACTACAAGGAGGGTTCCAACAGGAGCAGCAGCGTAAACGTGTCCATGCATGATCGAACCATTACCATGTTCAATCAGACACTTTTGATCAATTAAACTTAATAACATGAATGTGAACTATAGAAAATTTAAATTTCATTTCTATATCAAACATTACAATGAGCTGATGTATCATATATCTTAAACATAATTTTCTCCTACAATTAAGTGTACAATAAATATTTGGTTAAACCTACAATAGGGTGAAGACCGAAAATAGAAAAGGAAGATGCAAGGGGAAAGGATCCAGAAAAAACAGAGCCCAGAAAATAAAATCGCCCGATACCATATTGGTTAAAGCCAATTCAGTATATTCATCTGAAAAAGTTACATGTAATTATGCAAGAGGATCAGTAAATCAGATCCTAATTAAATATGATCCTGATCTTGGGAAATCTATCATATCTGGCTCTAATATTAGGAAATCGAACAATTTCATCCTAACTTTGGGAAATCAAATATGATCCTAATATTAGAAATATGTGAATTTCTTCCTGAAGGAATTGAGAAATTAAAGGAAAAGGTAATAATGTGTTATTGATAATTAAGACGTACACTAGCATGAAACTTGGTACATCAAAGAGTCATTTTGCATAGAGCCTAACTTCTGATGTGCCCTATTAAGAAGCTGCCCGCCCCAAAGATTAGCTATCAATGCATAGAATTTTGTTTTTGCTGCTTGGTACATGGGACAATTTCAAAACTAGAATTTGACTTTTGTGTTTGTCAACAATGAGCACGCGGCACTCAAGCCCCCCTCTGCTAGCGTTCAAATTTAAGAGTAAATGGACTGATGAAATCCCCAATTGATTGAGGGAAGATGGATGTTGATTCTAGTTACCATAGATAGATTATTATGATTGTAGGAGATTTATTTTCCTTTTCTATGTTTTTCCTTTTGTATTATAAATAGGAGTCGTTCATTGTACAGTAGGTCAAGGTGAAAAATAATAAAAGATTCTTCTCCCTATCTCGTCTTCATCTTCTACATGGTATCAGAGCACGGAAGATAACAGAAACAGCTAATAACAGGGGTTCAATGACCTCGGAATCGCTTAACAACGATACAGGATCCACCTCTACCATGAGTGGAGGTATTGAAAATTCTTCGTTTCAGCTCACGATAGAAAAACTGGACGGAAAGAATTACAAGGAGTGGGCGCAGTTTATCATGGAAAAGGGAAGTTAAGGTACCTCACAGGAGAGACGAAAATGCCAGCCTCAACCGACATTGTTCTTCTACGAAAATGGCGATTGGAGAACTCCATGGTGACTGTGGCTCGTCAATTCCATGAAACCCTCAATTGGGAAAACTTACCTGTTCTTGCCCACCGCGAAGGACGTTTGGGAAGCTGTGAGAGAGATGTATTCCGACACTGAAAAATTTTCCCAGATCTTCGAAATTAAATCCAGGTTGTGGCAAACAAAACAGGGAGAACGCGAGGAAATTACCTTGAAATGACGGCACTATGGCAAGAGCTCGACTCGAGTTCTAAGGAAAAATGGAAGTGCCCAGAGGACAGCGTCTACTACCGGAAAAAATTGGAGAAAGCAAGGGTTTTCGAATTCTTGGATGGGCTCAACCGTGACTTGGACGACGCTCGTGGGAGGATACTCAGCAAAAAACCTCTACCGTCGCCGCGAGAGGTGTTCGCAGAAGTTAGGAGAGAGGAAGACCAGAGGAAAGTGATGATCGGAGGTGTGGCTGCTGGATTTGGACATGGAATTGAAACCTCAGGCCTAAGTGCGATGGGAACTGGGCCTCAAACTAATGGGCCTTCTAATTTTAAAGGCGGCCCAGCTTATTTCCACAAGGAGGCTACAATTAATGATGGGCCCATTTATTCTAATATTGGGCCTGGGAGAGTGAGGCTATATTCAAAAGGGTCCGCTAGAGGGTCAAACTCAAAACACCAAAAAGGTCAACCTTGGTGTGAACACTGCCGAAAAACAGGACATAAGGAGGACACGTGTTGGGATCTACACGAAAAGCCAGCAGATTGAAAACCGAGGGAAAGTAACAGAAATCGAGATTACCAAGCATCTGTTGATTATCCAACGAGAAAACCCAACGAATCCAGTGGAGCATTTAACTCAGCGCAAATGGAGCAACTCTACAAAATGTTTTCTAGCCTTCAACCGACAAGTCAGGCCGCTAAATATAATCCTTTAGGTTCTCTAGCTCACAGAGCTAATTTTTTGAGAGCATTAAAATACACTACTCAATCTAAAAAGCCCTGGATCGTTGACTCGGGAGCCTCTGAACACATGACGGACTCTTACCGCCTCCTCTCTTCATATACATGTGCTGGTAATCTTAAGGTTAAAATTGCCGATAATTCTCTGTCGACTGTTGCAGGAAAAGGGAGTATTCAAATTTCTGATTCTATAACTTTAGAATCCGTCCTTCATGTTCCAAATCTATCATGCAATTTACTATCTCTCAGCAAGTTAACCAAAACTTCCAATTGCTCCGCTAAATTTTTCCATCTCACTGCATTTTTCAGGACCTGTCATCGGCGAAGACGATTGACAGTGCTAAGGAAAGTGAATTACTACTTTGACAAGGCTGATGTGAGTAACCAGTATCAATTTAAAGTTTGTGATTCTGCGTCTGTTCTTGGAGATGGTGAAAATATGTTATGACATTTTAGAATGGGTCGCCTGAACTTCTAATACTTGAAATGCGTATTTCCCACTTTTCATGAATAAAACGCAAGTTCATTTTCATCGTGAAATCTGTGAGCTGGCAAAACATCAGCGAACATCGTTTCCCAAATCCACGTACAAACCGTCAAAACCTTTTACAACAATTCACAGTGATGTATGGGGCCCCTCACGAGTCCCAAATCGCACCCACACAAAATGGTTTGTTACGTTTATTGATGACCATACTCGACTTTGTTGAGTCTACCTACTAAAAGATAAATCTGATGTTCGCTCAGTGTTCATCAACTTCCATTCCATGATCCAAACGCAATTCCAAACACAGATTCAAATTTTACATACTGACAATGGCACAGAATACTTTAATACTATCATGGGTAACTTCCTTCAAACACATGGAATAATCCATCAAAGCTCCTGCATCGACACTCCTCAACAAAATGGGATTGCCGAACGCAAAAATAGACATCTTCTAGAAGTTGCTCGTGCCTTAATGTTTGCTATGAACATGCCTAAGATGTTTTGGGAGGACACTATCCTTGCATCCGCATATTTAATCAATCGAATGTCCAGTCGAGTCCTAAATTTCGAGACCACTCCAAAAGTTTCAGAAATATTTCCCAACGTCTCGACTTAGCTCTAATATGTCCCTAAGAGTGTTTGGGTAAACTGCATTCGTTCATATTCATCACAGAAGTAAACTTGATCCTCGAGCTATTAAATGCGTCCTGGTTGGATACTCCCCTACACAAAAAGGCTACAAATGCTATGATCCTTCCACAAAAAAGACCTTTGTAAGTCTTGATGTTACTTTCTTCGAAAAAAATACTCCTCACTTTCAAAACACCTCTCTTCAGGGAGAGACCTTACATGAAGATCGATTTTTTGACTTCAGTCTCTCCCCACCTAAACCTATCCCACCATCTGAATCTAGTATGCATTAACAGAAGGGAACTTGAATCCAGGGGGAGATCCAGTAAAACAAAATGATAAAGAGATACTGATTTATTCAGGAAAGCCAAAATCAAGGAACATAGAGGATCTCTCTCCTGAAGCACCAAGAGAGTCAGAACCGATGGTAGCTCCAGAACCTAAGAAAGTATTTCATACAGACTTACCCATTGCTCTCAGAAAACAAACACGGTCATGTACTCTCCGTCCTATTTCAAAATTTATGTCCTATAATGCTTTATCTACAAGCTTTCGTGCCTTTACTACTCACCTTGACAGTACAGTGATCCCAAGAACTATTCAGGAAGCTTTGGAAATTCCAACATTGAGAGAAGCGGTATTGGAAGAAATGCGAGCATTAGAAAAAAATGAAACTTGGGAAGTAATGGATTTACCAAAAGGAAAGAAACATGTTGGGTGCAAATGGATCTTCAATTTGAAATACAAAGCTGATGGGACAATTGAACGGTATAAAGTTCGATTGGGGGCAAAAGGATACACACAAACTTACGGTATTGACTATACAGAAACATTTGCACAAGTGGCAAAACTAAATACAATTCGTGTTCTTTTATCACTAACAACGAATTTGGATTGGCCACTTCAGCAACTAGATATCAAGAATGCATTCTTAAATGGAAATTTAGATGAGGAAGTATTCATGACACTACCACCAGGATTTTGCCGGGTAAATGAAAAAAATCGGGTATGTAAACTGAAAAAGTCCTTATACTCGAGCAGTCACCAAGAACATGGTTCGACAGATTTGCGAAAGTGATGAAAAGTGAGGGATATCGTCAAGGACAATCAGATCACACCCTGTTTCTTCGACCATTTGAAAATGGTACTAAAGTTATTCTGATCGTATATGTCGATGACATTATTCTGACAGGTGATAATATAGTTGAATTGGAAAGACTAAAGAAGAGTCTTGCTACTGAATTTAAAGTAAAGGATTTGGGACCACTCCGATACTTCTTGGGAATGGAAGTGGCCAGATCTTGAAAAAGCATCAATGTTTCACAGCGAAAATATGTACTTGATCTTCTAACTGAAACCGGCACGCTTGGATGCAAACCAAGTGATACACCAGTGGATGTGGGAAAGAAAGTTGAAGATGCAGGAAAATCAGCAGACATTGACAGATATCAAAGACTGGTTGGAAAACTAATCTACCTGTCACACACCAGACCTGACATAGCATTTGCAGTTAGCCTGGTAAGTCAACACATGCATTCTCCGACAGAAAGTCACCTTGAAGCAGTCTATAAGATACTCAGATATCTCAAAAGATCCGCAGGAAAGGGGCCACTCTTCAAATGGAGTGAAAGGAAAGAAGTAGAAGTTTTCACAGATGCAGATTGGGCAGGCTCAATAGAAGATAGGAGGTCTACTACTGGTTATTGCACCTTTGTTTGGGGAGATTTAGTAACGTGAAGAAGCAAGAAACAGAATATAGTAGCCAGAAGTAGTGCAGAAGTCGAGTTCAGAGCTCCTGCACAAGGAATATGCGAGGGATTGTGGTTGAGAAAGCTTTTGGAAGAATTACACGTCACTATAAAGTTGCCAATCAAACTCTACTCTGATAATAAAGCAGCAATCAACATCTCTCTTAATCCAGTTCAGCATGACCGAACTAAGCATCTAGATGTGGATAGACACTTTATTAAAGAAAAGGTTGATGAATGAACTATTTGCATGACTTATGTCCCTACACAAGCACAGATTGCAGATGTTTTCACCAAAAAACTACCTAGACAGAAATTCGATGATTTCATCTTCAAATTGGATATGACTAAAATCTAGGATCCAACTTGAGGGGGAGTGATGAAATCCCCAATTGATTGAGGGAAGATAGATGTTGATTCTAGTTATCATAGATAGAATATTATGATTGTAGGAGATTTATTTTCCTTTTCTATGTTCTTCCTTTCGTATTATAACTAGGAGTCGTTCATTGTACAGTTGGGCAAGGTGAAAAATAATAAAAGATTCTTCTCCCTATCTCGTCTTCATCTTCTACATGGACAGGTCACGTTCATCTAGAAAACCTTCACATAACATCACAAAGAAAGTAATTTTATTTACATCCATAACTCCACAAGTACAAACCACAACTTTGCATGAACAAGAACTGGGAACCTACCTTGTGCTGTCTTATCAAAAAGAAGTTGGACCTCTATTTGTTGCTTATCCATTATTCCCTACACAGTCAAGAGATGAACAATAAAATAATCAACAAAACTTTACAATGCCATATGTATAAATTGATTGAGAATTAAATAACAGATGAATTGGAAAATAGTTTAAATTTGAATTGCTGGACATAAATCAACCTCACAGCCCTTCCCTCGATTACTTTTGTAACCTTGATCCATTTTGTCTACACTTTTCAAAAAAAAAAATGAAACCAAAAAAAAATGGAAAATCAAAACTCCAAACAGAGAGAGAGAGAGAGAAGGAATCCTTTTGGTCTTTAGAAAACAAAAACTGTTCGACTGGTTTTATCAATTCTTAAACCTTTTTAGTTAAAAAAGTATATACATATTAAAATTCAACATGGAATTTATTATCATGTAAGTTTTTCCAATGATCATCAACTATTTAACGAAAAATTACGCACTAAATATTGCCAGTTCGACAAAGTCAGATCAACTCAGTGAATCGCAGATGGATGGAGTGCATAGTTTCTCAACCCACCAGGACTAATAGTATAGTAAAGCAAATACTTCAAGTTTTGCTATAAGCCTATAAACACCCTTACGGCTCTCCTTAATAGTCTAAATCATGACCCTCAGGATAGTGTCGCAATATAGGATTCAGATAACAACAAAACAAAAGCTTCCTATGCTTAATTTGTGCTAGATTGCAGCCAAGAAAGATTTTTAATCATAGCAGTTTTTGTGGGATTGTTTCTGAGTTCCTTCTATCGGTTTATCAGTCTCATTAGTTCAGTTGTGGTGAAGAGCATGATTAAAGATTGACATGACACAGGAGTAAATTGGAAAAGGAGAAAGGAAGAGATAGAATGACAGCGAAATGAATGAGCAGATGCTTGGACGGTAAAAAAAATACAGAGAGAAAGGGGCCTCTCTTGAAACATTGACCCAAGTCATAATAAACCATCCCATTCTGCAATAGAGTTAGTATAACACAATAGACGGCAGGTTTCTAATGGAAACTGAAAAGAGAAGGGAGAAGATAGGTAGCAAAACTCAAAAATACACGAGCTCTTAGAATGACTAGTAAATGTGAAATAAGACCTAGAGCGTAAAACAAAAGGCTAACCTTCCACGTTCTGCATTTGCCTGAAAGAGCCCATATGCCATCCTCCAACTCTATAACTGCTTGTTCTTGGGAAGCGACAGATGCATCCTTAAACCCACCTTTTCCTTCAATACCTTCAAGAAGGTTGTTCAATTTGTTGGCCATCTCTTCAACCTGAAAGATACAACATAAGAAACACACATCGCATATTTCATTACATTATGGATACAAAAGAAGGCAAATTACAGTATCATACAACTAAAAAACCATTATCTGTATTGAAGATACTTTCAACAAATATAAATAAATATATTCATCATCTCTCTACTATGTTAATCTGTAATGAGGAGGTTCAACATGGTGTTAAATTTGGCATATGTCATGTGTGCAAATATCACAGCCACCAATTTTGGAAATCTCCATGTGTCAGATGATTGATGAGAAAATGAATACATATATAAGTTATAACAGTAAAACTTTTAGAATAGATGATTCAACAATCTCTTTAGTATAGAAACAAGGATGTGGAGACGAACAAAACTACTGCCCCATAAACTACCAGGTATTAAAAAGGAGACAGAAAAAAATTGTAAACAAAATATTTTATCTGAAGTTGTTGCTCTATTTTGTAAACCTCTTTTTATTATATGCAAATGAATGAAAAAATATCAAATTTCGAAGAGCTCTGTAGTGAGCCAACTATGAAAGAATAGTAAATTACATTGCTGAACTGTTTTGATACGTTTGGCTCAGAAAATAGTGACCCCGTTGTGGAGCGAGTCGCATGATTTTCTTTGTTGGGCTGAGCCTCAAGAGATTTTCCTAAAGTAGAACTCCCCTGCATTGACACTTGTGAACCCCGATGTGCAGGCAATGAGTAGATATTTCCAGTTCCTGTAGCAGATCTCTGTCCAGAAGAATTAAATGTAACTGAAGGTCCAGCCCGCTCCTTCATATGTGAATTATCTCGAAGTGAATCTCCAGCAAGTTGAGAAGCACTTATATCAGACTTGTGAGAGATCCTCCGCTCAACGCCATGGGAAGGTAGCAACAAAGGCCTTTCATCAAACGTTTTTAAAGAATCAGCTTTTACACTAGACCAGGTTGAAGGCCACGTATTCTGTAAATTAGTTGATGCCATCTTTCCCGATGATTCCATACTTCTACCTGTTTGTTGATCGTTGGTTAGGGATAAAACTTTTTCTGAGAAGGAACTTGGGCTAGACTTGACTTCAGAAATAGATTTGTCCTCTGTCTTACTAAAACCTTTAGCCAAAGGTTGAGAACCCTCAAGACTAGAAGTCTTAAATGATAAATGTTCCAACTTTACGTCTTGCTTCCCTGCAACAAGTGGTATTTGAATATTGCTATCTTTGTTCAACTTTATAGGAGGGAATATTTTCGGCTCATCAGCTTCTGACGTTTGTAACTTTGGATGAGGTTTCCGTTCCTGATTTTCACTAATACGCTTGTCTTCAGATTTGATGTTTGCAAGTAACGAAGATGGTTGGGCATTTGCAATAGTAGTAACCCTCTCATTCTCTCTTTTGTCAGTTCCACTCAATTCATGAGATTTCAACCTTGAAAAGGTTTGTTCTCCACTTTCTTCCTTCACTTCCGAAAAAATCTGGGCCGGCTCATGTTTTAACGATGACACAAGAGAAGCATCCTCGTCCTCACCAGAATCAGCCAAGTTCTTAGATGATACTGAAGCGCCTATAGCACTACAAAACAAGTCATTTCAAATCTAGGGTATGTAGTTTCTTTAGAAAAGAAGCTTAAATCACCTAGAAGAGATACCTAAACAGCATAAGGAGAGTACTAAAATTATAACATGGAAAAATACCTAGCGAAGTGAAAGATAGAAATCTTTCCATCAAGTGTTAGGCATATAAGAATGCAACAAGGTGAAACTTCTGTTTCCTCTTCTCCAAGTGTGACTTTGACATTTTCATTCTGGCAAACCTTGTCAACAGTGAGTCCTAAGATCAAATTGTCTTCACCATCTACTGAAGTAAAAAAAAAAAAAAAAAAAAAAAAAAAAAAATAAAAAAAAAAATGAAAAATTAAA
>CAIGRK010100702.1:749-15059 GCA_903798315.1 Fraxinus greggii
GGTTAACAAAGAAGGAAAAGTTATTAATATGATGAAAAATATTATTTTATTGAAAAATGTGTGGTTGAAAATGAGTAGAAAAATGAGAATGAAAATTTTAATGTAGCTCAAACATGGGCTAAAAATGGTGTTTGTTCAAAGAAATAAAAGAACAGTCTACAGGTAATCTGTTGATTTGGTAGGCTTGGGTAATGAATTGGGTTATTTTGGAATCACCTTTTTAACTTTGTGCATTTATTTTTGCAAAGATTGTTGATAAATTGTGAAAGATGAATGGAAGGATCCATGTCATTTCTCAAGAATTGGATCTATTTTTGAGGTCTTAATGTTAGATGGATTTTGTATTTGCCTGCTCTGTTAAGATTATTTCTTTTCCGTCTGGAATTGGATTCATCATTTAGGAATGAATTTTAGAAGTTTACTGTTGTACTTCATTTGTAAGCAGGAAAGACTTGTAAAGTGGCGGCTGAGTTGTACAGAAACCTTTAATTTTTTATTTCTTTTTTTATTTTTAGTAAAAATTGGAAGCTTTTTAAGAAATAGTACATAATGTTTTTACTATAAAATCCAACATTTTGGTTATGAATGGCGCATGATTATGGACTTTATGGCAGATTTCAACTACGAATTAACTTATTTGTTAGAGGTTTTAAGGGAAAAAACTTAACTGTGGCCTTTAATCCTTTATTGCAATAAATATAAAAGTTATTTGTGTTTGAACTACATTTAAATAGCTTTTCCAAAACTTAACATTGAATTTACAAAAAATGAATTTTAATTTTAATTCTATGTTCTCAGTGTTTTGTGTTCTCACTTTTTTAAAAAATAACTCTTTTTTTATATTTCTCGTGTTTTCTATTTCCAGTTAATTGTAATTATTTTGGCATGAACAATTAACGTTGCTTGTCCAAGGACTAGGGTATATGAACAATTCAAGTGTCCGTAATGCTTAAATTGGTCCGTCTGTGTTTTTTCGAAATATTGTTTGTTCGTCAAATGATTATTTATTCACTAAAGAAATATGAGGATCGACCTACTAAGTCGTATGAATTGGATAACGACGAACACTTACCATTCTCTAGAGAGATCAAGGAGGAGCTGATCCAAGATAAATTCATTCCTATGGTTATTAAGTACAGTGGCAAAGGATATCCTATACACCATGTGTATGTGACACAAATGCGACTTGAGAAAGCAAGTCCTACACTTAAGTGCCAAGGCTTTCATCTTACTTTGGATGGATCGGCCAAGCGATGTATAGCAAGTTATTACTAGGATAAATCTGGAGTTGAGCGCAGTTAAAACAAGCTTTCTTGGAAGCATTTGCTTGGAAGCATTTGCAGGCAACTATATACGGCAACCCCCAACTACGTGGCTCAATGACATGCGATAGAAGGAACGTGAGTTTGATACAAAACGAGATCAAGACCGAGGATACAATCGAGAACCGAAAGAAGATAGAACATGAACGAGTTCTTAAAGGAAACGCCTTGTGCCTAGACTGTTGAAGCATCAATACCTGCGCCTTAATGACCACAAAAGCAAAGTACACATGATCTCTCCAGCTCCCTCACAAGTAGCAGGCGAAGCACATCTGTCTCCTGAAAACTGTAAAGTAAAATTTTGTAAAATTCATTGTAACAGGGACCACGACATGAATGAGTGCTACGAGATAATAAGGATGACAGAACTATGAGGTTGAAGGATCTGACAGCTGAAAGCCTCCATACTCGAGCATCAGAGGGTAAGGTAGCGGAGGTAGGTCAAGGCATATAAACTCTTCGCGAGCACCGGTAAACAACCAACATTCCCGACTTCTAGTAAGAGATATCCATACTATTATTGGAGGCCCTTATGTTGACGTGGACACAACAAATGTGCGAAAAAAATTATGTTTGAGCCGTTAAGAAACATAAATTGGAGAACTTCTAGATTCGAGGTAACCCCTAACCTACATCCCTTCCAATAACATTTTAATAATGATGGCATGGATATTTCCCAAGGCGATGCACCGGTAGTGCTAGCTACTATAGCTCGCAACAGCCTTAGCCGCATGCATTTGGATAATGACAGCTCTGTTAATCTATTATTTTTAAGTGCAGGTCGATCACTGGAGAAGCTCTGATCCCTAGATGACATATTACACTAGCCATTGAGATAGGTGATGAACCATCTGTATTCTACTAATACATGGACTTCGCAATCATGAATTGCATACAACAGGGTTCTTGGAAGGCCCTTCTTGAAACAGCTAAAAAATTTGACCTCTATCCACCGCCTATCCTTAAAATTTGAAACTTCGAAAGGGATAGCCTGGTCAAAGGAGATCAAGCAGCCGCGCGTTAGTGCTATCTCACCGCCGTAAGGAAAGCTCCCTAAAGAGCTCGCTAATCAATACTACCCTCATTATTGAAGGAAGCAAACATCTGATGCTATGAAAGATGGGTTGAAAAACCTATTTGTCAGTAAAGATAGTTTTGCAAGTACTGGAGAAAGCATGGATGATATATTTGTGAAACCAAAGCTGGCCTGGAACACGGTCGAAGCAACTCTGTGAACGAAAAGTCGAAAGGCGAGCGAGCATCTTTTCGCCTATTATGAAATTCAGATCAATGGCGAGGTTAATCCGACAATGTTTCGATCTTTGAAGGCGACTCTTTCCGACGAAGGAATTGTGCTTAAAGGTGAGACTCTTTCCGCCAATAAAGCAATGAGCGTCAACTGTAGCAGTGACCTTACATAGATGAATAATATCAAAATTCGCAGGCTGCAAAGGCTCAACGAAACAGGGAAAAAATATGAAGCCCTAAAGACTAACAGAGAAACTAAGACTAAGTGTCATTGACATCCTCTTCGCGAACCTCTAAGAAATCTATGTTCTATTCAGGATGAAATTTCCTGATAATATCGAGAACTCTATTTCCCCCTTTTTGCATGGATTCTTCAAAAAGTTTAGCTTCATAAGTTTTTCTTTCAGCAACTATAGGTTTTGCAATAAAAAGTCTAGCATTGCTACCTTCTAATTTTTAGCGGAGTGAGGTCAATTCATCACTCACCCGTGTACCATTTTTTATGTTCTTTTTTAAAAAAAATCAATTTTAGTCTTTTGGAGCTCCTCGTTCAGCTTGATAATTTCGTAGTCTATTCATTCAAAATGGGCTATGTTATATAAAAAGTCTGCATCAAGTCTGAGGAAAATCTCCTGATATCGGCTAAAAGAGTAGCTCCTGCCTTAGCGTATTCCTCAACATTTCCGCACATGTTCTTGTATTTTGATTTCCCCCCTCAACCAAATCTAGTTTTTTGTGGAGTTTGTTATATTCTTCTTCCAAAGTGTGGACCTTTCAATTGAAACTGTTGACTTGGTTAATTCAAATCTCATACTCAGCCTATTGGTCTTGGAGGAATATCGATGCTCGTGACAAATGAGCATAAATAATTTTTCTCTTTTTGTAGGAGTAAGGTCCTTAACCAATTTCTTCACTCAATGACACGCTTCACTAGGATTAGATCCTCTCAAGATGGGATAAGTTTTGTGATGAAAAATTTGAGTTTCACACAATTCAAGCTAGAAAATATCACGGAAGAGAGCTTTGTTGATGGTAATACGAATATTTTTAAGTAAACAATAAATCTCATCTGAACAAGGAGCAATAACCATATTTTTGTAAAAATATTTCACGAGATGTCGACATCCATGTTCCTCTAATGTAACACCCAACCCATATTTTCAAAATATTCTTCTACGTGAAATGCAGGTGCTTCAATAGTAAAATCGACAAAAGCAACATTTTCACCTTTTAAAATTGGAGATTTTTCAAAAGAGTTGCCGACACTTCGGGTTCCATGTCAAATCCTTCGTTGGATGAGGGTGAAAGAGATCATCGCACAGCAATCTTGAGTCGTTGCCCACTCTTTTGGACCCCATCATGGCAATGAAATTGATGAAGTAGAGGAGAAATGAAGAAGAAAAAAAAAAAGAATGGGTCGAGGGTTTCAGATTTTGGGGGATTTTGAATTTGTAGTGGTTGAGAGTTTGAATTATTTATGAATGTAGAGTGTAGAAGTGTTGGGTTTTTGAATTTAAGAAGGAACTGATGATTTTGAATGAGGAAATGAGTGTAGAGAGGATTTTGGGAGATAGATGCGAGAGAAGTGGAAGAAAATGGGAAAAAGCCGGTTACACGTTTTAAAATTCTAAAATTGTGTTGAACCGGACGTCTAACTCGCTACCCGGACATCCTGATTGATAGAGCCTGGTTTAGGCAAAAACTTCTGTCAAACTGAACAAGTTGTCCGGACAGTTCGGTTGGCTCATCATGATGCCCCTTTTTTTGGATCAAATACAAAATAAATAACGTCACATATAGAAATAAAACATGTACGAACACATAGTATGAATTCAACTTAGTAATGCAATTTGAATTCGTCAATAATGCCTAAACCCCTTCGAATATGTGAGAGTCAATCAAGGGCTAGAGCTTTAGCGGAGATATCGGCCAATTGATTTCCCATGTTCACAAATTCTAATACGATTATCTCCTTTTTGTATATGGTCTCTAGAAAATAATGTCTAATTTCAATATATTTCTTTCGAGAGTGCAAAATGGGATTTTTAGACAAATTTATGGCACTAGTGTCATTACACATGATAGGTATATGATCAAATGACAAGTGATAATCACTAAAAGTTTGTTTAATCCATAATACTTGTGCACAACAACTAGCAGTCGAGATATATCTTGTTTCGGCGGTAGATAATGCAATGGAATTTTGTTTATTGATAAATCATGACATAAGTGCAAAGTCTAGAAAATGACATGTTACACTAGTGCTTTTGCGATCAATAGTGCAACCGGCCCAATAGGCATTCAAATAACTAAGTAGATCAATGTGAGTGCTCATTGGATGCCAAAGCCATAAGGTTCTAGTTCCAATAAGACATCTAAAAATACTTTTTACTGCACTAAGGTGTGATTCTTTAGGATTTCACTGAAATCAAGCACATAAATGCGCACTAAATATAATATCAGGTCTACTTACGATTAAGTAAAGAAGGGATCCAATCTACCTCAATATTTTGTTACATCAATCGGAGTACCTTGATCATCTTTGTCTAATTTTATGGATGTACTCATATGATTGTTCACTGGCTTCAAGTTACCCATTTCAAACCTCTTGAGCTTGTCGAATGTATACTTATTTTGATTTATGAATATTTTATCACGAGCTTGCTTAATTTGGAGACTAAAGAAGAATTTGAGTTCTCACATCATACTCATTTCAAATTTCATGCTCATGGATATTGAAATTCTTCACAAATATAGATAATAGATGTACCAAATATCATATCATCAACATAAATTTGAACAACAATCATATCATTCTTTTAAGTTTTGAAGAAAAGAGTAGTACCCATTTTTCCAATTGAAAAACCATTTGAAAATAGAAATTTCCTCAATCTTTCACACTGAGTTCCAGGAGCTTCTTTTAAATCATAACGAGTCTTTCTAAATTTAAACAAATAGTCCGGATACTTGTGATCTTTAAAATCGGGAGGTTGCTCAACAAAAACTTCTTCTTGAATAAAGCCATTAGAAATGCACTTTTGACATTCATTTGATAAAGAGTAATTTTTTAATGACAAGTAAATGCAAGAATCGATGGATTCTAATCTAGCAACCAGTGCAAATATTTCCTCAAAACCGATACATTCTTCTTGATTATAACCTCAGATCACTAATCTAACCTTGTTAGACATAATTATCCTATTTTCATTTCATTTATTTCTAAAAGTTTATTTTGTACCAATGACTGTTTGATCATTTGGTCTAACGACTAAATTCTAAACATGATTTCTTTCAAATTGATTTGTTCTTCTTTTATAGCTAGAATCTAGAATTCATCAAACTCTACTTCCTTGAAATTTTTTAGTTCAATTTGTGAAATGAAAGTACAACTATTTAGATGATTTCTATTAGAAGCTATAGGCCCTGTCTGGTAGCAATTAAAATGGTCAAAAAAATTCATTTTCCTACCGTTGCATAACACTTCAACCGCAAACCTTGACCAGCCATCTCACATGCGGTCCCCACTAACGGTCAGAATTTGGATTACAATTTGGCCAAAATCAGTTCCAGACAAGTACATAGTAGTAATACCTTTGGATAGATAACCAATAATTAATTCTTTTGGATGAGAAGTAACGAACCTCCATTCTTTTGGTAGAGAATGATCATTTTGTGCTTTTGTGGGTTCTACTTCACTTTATTGACCGTTTGCTTCATCCTTGTTTTCATCCTTTGGATTTTCCTTGTTTTGGTCTTGAATAATCATTTGTTCGAAAGAAATTTCCAATTCTATATTTTTAGCAATAGCAATACATTTCTCACGATCAAGAGGGTTAGTTTCATCGAAAATGACATGCATGAATTCTTCAACGATTAGAGTTTTTTTGTTAAAGACTATAAACTTTGCTAGTCAATGAATATCCTAGAAAGATTTCAATATTGGATTTTGAATCAAAATTTTCTTTTGTGTTTAAAATAAAGAATTTGCAACTAAAAAACTTTGAAATAACCGATATTTGAAATTCTATTTTTCCAAAGCTTATAGGGGGTTTTAGTTTTTTTTCGACTAACTAAAATTCTATTAATAATATAGTAAGTGGTGTTAAAGGCTTCGACCCAAAAATATTTTGGCATACTATTTTCATTTAGAATGGTTCAAGCCATTTTTGCAATGTTCGATTCTTCATTTCTACTACACCGTTTTGTTGAAAAGTTCTAGGAGTTGAGAAATTATGTTTATATTCATTTTCATTGCAAAAATTATCAAAAGAAATATTATTGAACTCTCCACCATTATCACTTCTAATAATTATAATAGAGTATCATTTTTCATTTTGAACCTTTTTGTAAAATCGTTTGAATGTATTTAAAACTTCATATTTAAGATTTAGAAATAGAATCTAAATGAATCTTGAGAAGTCATCAACAATGACATGCAAAATTTTTACCACCCAATCTAGCGGTTCTAGATGGTCCAAAAAGATCTATTTGGAGTAGATGAAGTGATTTTGTAGTCGAAAAGTATAGTTTATGTTTAAAAGAGTTTTTCACTTGTTTACCAAATTGATAAGTATCACAAATTTTATCTTTGTCAAACTTTAAATTTGGCAAATCTTTGACAAAGCAAATTTTGGAGATTTTTGAGAGAAAATCCATGCTAACACGACCTAATCTCCTCAGCCACAACCAATTATCCTCTTTTAAACTTGATAAACATTTTTATCATTTTTAAATTTGATATTTATGATATAAATATCTTTGGTTCGGCTTCCTAAAAATATCACTTCTTTTGATGTATCATCTTTAATAAGGTATTTAGAAGAATCAAATTTAATATGGTAACCTTTGTCACATAATTGACTAATGCTAAACAAATTATATTTGATATTATCTACGAACAAAACATTTTCAATAAAAGGAGAAGAATGATTATCAATTCCAATAATTTTTTCTTTTGCATTATCTCCGGATGTGACGTGGCTTCCATCATTTTTTTTGAAATTCGACAGTAACATTCTATCTTCGCTCATGTGTCTTGAGCATCCATAATCCAAGAAACATTTGCTCTTCATCTTTCTTGATATCTACAAAAGATAGTTTAATTTTTTATCTTCGGTGCACATATAAGTTTGGATCTTTGGTAGCTAGTTTTAGTAGATTTTCGAATCCACTTCTTCTCTCTTTCAAAGTGTAGCTTCATTTTTATCAGACAATTATAAGCAATATGTATATCATTGTTGCAAAAGCTACATGTAGTTTTTGAGGGGAGGGGTGTTTGAAATTTTAACAAATAGACTTTTGAAAGCTTTTTGTTTCAAAAATGGTTTATATTCATTTCCTCATTTTTCAAAAACACACTTTCGACCACCAATCATTAAATCAAAATTCTTCTTACCTTCAATAAATTTTCAAATAATCTTAGTTAAATCTCTAACATTTTCTTTCAAAGAAAAATTTTCTTTAATGAATAAATCATAATCAACATTTTCCTTTTAAGTTCTGAAATTTTCTTCATTTCATTTTTCAGCAAGTAGTGCTTCTTTTTAAGAATTGAGTGATTTAGAGAAAGATTTTCAAATTCCTCAAGAATTTCATTATAGAAGGTAAATAAATCTTTATATGAATATTTTTTTAATAGAGGTTACCTTACCTTCGATTGCCATGCAACACATATTGTCAATTTCTCCTTGACTATCATTTTCATCGCAATCATCATCGTCACTTTCATCCCATGTTTCTTAAAAGTGTCTTTTTCTTGATATTCCTCTTCTTATTTGGGCATTCGGTTATTTTGTGATCGAGTTTATTACATTCACAGCAAATGATTTTCTTACTTCTTTCTTCACAATTTTCTTCTTTCTTTTGCAATCTCCAATTATTTTGAAAACCTTTCCATTTTTTCACAAGAATGACTAGATCATCGAGCCCTTCATCACTTATATTTTCACTTGTAGTTCCCTCTTCAATTGTTGTTTTAAGATCGATTTGGCGCTTTGGAGGCTAATTTGATTCTTCTTTCCTTTTCCTTATTTTCTTCTTAGTTTCGATGTTGTTGAGCTCATAGGTCATCAATATTCCATAAAGTTCTGCCAATAGATAAGATGTGATATCTTTGGTATTCTCTATCAACATTCTCAATGAGCTCCAATTTTCCAATTATGACCTAAGCATTTTACTTACGCCTCACGGATAGTAAATTTGTGATCAAATCCTTTGAACCCATAAATAATATCGATAAAGCAAGTAATCATGTCAATACTAGGTTCATATCGTTTCATGGAAAAAAAAATTAAATTCTTTGACCAAGAGATTAATCTTGGTTTCAATTACTTTGCTATTGTCAACATGAGTAACTTCTAATGCATGCCAAATATCATATGTAAAATCGCACGTGCTAATATGATTAATTTTATTCCTATATAAAGCATAATAAAATAGATTTTTTGCTTTAGCATTCAATGATATCTTTCTTTTATCATCTTCATCATACTCCTCTCTAGATTTTGGGATGGTTTGATTGAATTTGCTATCAACTTTAATAATCGATGAACCATATTCAATAACCTCCCAAATATTATAATCTATTGATTAAATGTAAATCATCATTCTAGTTTTCCAATAATTATAATTTGTTCCATCGAAGAAACGGGAACGATTTGCCGAATGCCCCTCAAGATTTTGAATATTGTGGTTAGCCATTACTCAAAATTGTAAATTTTTTGAAAAATAAGCACATTACTCTGATATCAATTGAAAGCCCAAGAATTACTAATCAAGGGGGGATAATTGGGTTTTTTTCTAGCAAGTAAAGACTAAATAAATTAATTTAAATAATAAGCGCAAATATAAGAGCGATAAGTAAAATAGAGAGATGATGTAAACAATATAATTGTGAAGGTTCAATCCATAGAAATGATCTACGTCCTCCGTTACTAAGCTCTCGGCACGAGCAAGACCTTTTCACTAAATTGATTGACTTATGGTGTAATCCAACCCTATACAACGCTTCCAATCATTTACAAACAAGGAACACCGATCCTTATACAATATTGAGTTTTACGGAACCTCAATATGACCCACAAATTTAAAAACAATTGAATTTACAAATTGAAACTTTTCTCTTAATAAATGATATGATCAAAATTAAGTACAAGAGAGAAATTGGCTAACACTTTAATAAATAACAATGAATGAAGTTCAAGTGTTAGGTAAGAAAAATTTTGATGAGAAGAATGATTTTCAAAAGTTGATTCAATAAAAGGTTTTTTAAAGTAACTGATTTGATAAAGATAAATAAGATGTGTAATCAATATATTTTAGCTTTTCTCACTTTAATGCTCTCAAAAGTGTTGTTTTGAATGCAAAGTGAAATGGTATTTATAGTAGTCAAATTGCAAAAAATTCTAATTAACCGGACGATCCATTGGCTGTCCACATATGAACCGGACAACAACCTAGTTGTTGTGCATCAAAATTCAGAATGATTAAAAAATCGACAGTTGGACGAACTGGACATCCGTTTGGGCAGAAATTTCTTGAATTTTTCTTTCTTGATTTTTTTGAAAATGTAAGTTTTTGAAGAACGTTTTCACATAATTTTTCAATGTAAGTAACATTGTAAAAAGTTTGAATATCAAGTTGAAATTCTTATCTTTTGATAAATAATTTTTATGTAAATTTTTTTATGAAATAACTTTTTTCGTGCATAAAAAATCAGTTTTTGAGCTTTTAAAGATTCATTGCTAAGGATTAAAGTATTTTAGCTTTGCACATAATTTCAAAACATCGAAGACATCTAAGTCTAATATCTTCGATGTTTGACCGTTGAAATTCTTGTCTTGACGTGAATGCTCGGCTTTCATCTCGATATTTATTAATCGTCAATTGCGAGTCTTTTGGCAGTGAATTTTTTATCTCCAATTGATCAACTTTGCAACAATTGCTATGAAAACTCGAATTCAATAGTTAGAGATAAAAACAATTTTTGTGTTATGATCAAATCATGAAGTCAACTATATGTTAACAGCTTTTGCCTTAGCTTATCACAATTGCTTTTATTAAGAGTCTTGCCTTTTTCTCAGCTTATCACAACTCCTTATTCAAAGCATCACCTTTGCCTCAGCTTTTCGCAGCTCCTTACATTCACAATATCGCCTCTGTATCAGCTTATCACATCTTCTTATACATTCGAAGCCTCGTCTATACATCAACTTATCATAATTGTTTATATTTAGAGCGTTATCTCTGTATCAACTTATCATGGCTTCTTACATTCAAAGCCTCGTCTCTGCATCAATTTTTATCGTATCTACTTATATTCAGAGTCTCATCTATGAATCAGCTTTATCTTCATCACAAGATGCTTATATTCATAGCCTCTCCTCTACCCAAAAGTCCATGCATTATATGAATATCCATGCCTGAACTTAGGGGACTATTGTGATACTAGTATCTTAGTATTATTACATTGTTAGCATATGCATTCCATTATTGTTGCTGAGTACATATGCCACATCATTGCTAGCATGCCATAACACTATTTTCACTACTGTTAGTATTCAATCCACGTTATCTACATTATAATTTTATTATCAACAGCATGTAACTTGCTTTACAACAGCAATGATGTTGCACTTTGCTGTACAAGCATATGATCTACTATGATACATGATAAGCTCTCTGCATATTATATCTTGGAGAAATTTGATTTGTCATTATTTACTTTATTGTCATGAGCACGAGAGGGGTCAAATTGGTCCCAATTTATTTTGTATATATGTAGTGGATACATTGTATTGTATTTCTGGTTGGTTTAGTCCTATTATAGATGAGATACTACCGAAATTTTGATAAATCATAGTATTTTATATTCTTGAGGCAATTTGTAAGTCTTCGCCTATTTGGGGTCGATGCATATTTTCGAGGTAGTTTGTAAGCCCTCACTTATTGGAGCTGCTTATATTTTTGAAGCAATCTTGTAATATCTCGCATATTTGACAACTTATATTTCAAGTCCGACCTGCATGTAAATATACGACCCAAACTTTTCAGACTATTGTTATATCTGTAAATTACGTGACATGTGCATGACGAAGGGGGTCCCGCATTATCCGACTCAATATTGATTATTCAATTGGATTGAATTTATTTAATCAAGCAACCGCGTCTTGAACTTGGGCTTGGCCCATTAGCCCCGCTTGCCCCATTTTCATTTCTTTCCTATATATAGATGAGTCCATTCACAATCAAGGTAATATCTTTCTAGCAATAGCCAAACCCCCTTCACCTTCTCTTGCACTCTTTTTTTTCCCCATTTGGTCGTTGACTTCACCATTATAGTGCAAATGATCGTCGGACCTTTTTTTTTTTCGATCGGCGACCTTGGCCTCCTAATGTGGTGTTCTAGTGTGCAAGTGATGCTTGCGTGGAAGGGAGATGGTTGGGATTCGATTGGCCATATATTCCTACAAAAATCGAGGTCAACATGTGCGCATTTTCCATGTTGTCCTCAGACAAAACCTCAACATAATTTGAGCTTTCATTGAAAATGTCTGGTGTATGGGGGTTCAAGAGTGGCGTCTTACTACTTGTTGAGAATACAAACGACTGCCCAAACTCGAATGCTCGTTAGAAAGTCTTGATGTACTTTTCGAGTAATCACATCATATGATGTTCTTGCAACGAAATTATCGTCCCTTGGATGAGAGAGATATTATGATGTTCTTGATCTTCTTCAATTCAACATAAGGTTTATAGTTCATCTCATTTCTCTGCCAAAAGATTTCAGCAAGTCCATGCACATATATGATATCATCGTAAAGAATCAAAATGAATTTGAAGTTAGAGACATATAACAATCCGACGTCGATCCTTCAAATCGTGTTTGGTAAATTGGATTGGATAGGTTAAAAATGATTAAATAAGAGAAGTGTTTAGTACGGTCCAATACTGTACATCAACCTCGCCTATTAGGATTTTTACGTTTCCTTTGTTAAGAGCTTTTTTTTTTCCCTTCCAGTTCTGGTTTGAAGTGCCTTTCAAGGTCGTTTAGTACAGTGAAGATAATGTATATAGTACATTTGAATGTTTTTTGGTATTTGAGCCTTGTAAAATGTATAGAGATGATTTTGCAATGGAAATTGCTTTTGGTTGTAAATATTTTTCTCAAATTTCTTGTTATATTTTCACGTAAAATTGTACAAAAGATAAATTGTTAACTTTGCCTTGTTTGAGCCCAATTTTTGAGAATAAATTTTGTAAAAAATGATTTTTTTTTTTGGAAAATATGTATATAAAAAGTACATAAAAATTTTGAATTTACATACAAAATTATTTTATTTCAAGAATGTGTGGTTGAAAATGAGTTTTAAAAAAAAATGAATTTTAAAGAGCTTCGTTATTAAACACTAAACTACTATGTGCTAATTGTCATATAAATCCCGAATCAACTCATCCCTACAATAGATAAGCATGTCTAATCTAATCCTTGCCACTTTGAGCCACAAAGGGAGTTGGCCTGCGGATTTAAAGGGGGTGGCATTGAGTGTGCATATCCTGCCAAATCTAGAGAAAAACGAGCACACATAATCTAGCAAACATAGTGCAAAAAGCTAAAGATATCATATCACGATATATATGATCTATGGATATGCACCACATATAGAGGTTTTTTCCCCCCTATAGTGTGTGTTAGGCCATCCTATCAAGCGGTCACTTGTTATAACATGCTAAAGAGAAAGACGAATGCTTTGATTGGACTATACAAAAGAAAGTAAGTTGGCACCTCCTCATAAGTCCATTTCGAGTAAAAGTGCAACGTGTATAAACGAAATTGTCATTTATTATTGTCTGTCTTCAGTAAAATGGTCGATTGTCTGTCAACTAGCAACCTATAGACAGGAAAAGGCGGGCTTAGGCGTTGCATCTATAAATATCGTAAGAACCAACAAAGCAAGACATATGAAATTTAAAATCCGCAAATACTTTGTCATTTTGTCTTCACACATTCAACTTTTATATTTTAAGTGTTCAATGGAGTGTAAATGATAACCATCCCTCGAGGCAACGATCTTGCGTTCTGAAGTGTCCTGGTATGGAGTTGATTCACAAGCAGACAAAGTAGTGGTTAAATTTTGTGGTAAACAATGTGAAAAAATTGAGACAAATAAGCTTTGCCAAATACACATTAGTAGCCCGTAACTCCACACCGCAAGAGGTGTGGAGGTTGATTCACGAGTCTAATCAAGACGGGTGGGGGTTCACCCGTTCACATCTTTCATCTGTGTCACTATTATTACACAAGGACTTGTAGTATTTTATTCAATTCAACACGAGATGTAAAATTTCTATTGCTCTCTCTTTTCCTCGCGCTCTTCGAAATGCCAAGCTAAGGACCTAACAGAGGAGGAGAAGCGAGACGCCAATTGAATCACCCTCGTCCGCTTCTAATTTCTGCCTCGGTGCAACGATAATACTGGTGGCTCCACCTCATTCCAACCCTCATTTTCTGTGATTATTAGGATTATGCTTTGACTTTCCTCCTTTTCATCACCCATTTTGTTTGACGTTATTTTTGGGGTTTTCTATCAGGAGATGTGTGTAAATAATCCAAATAGAAGGTGATTTTTGCAAAATAACCAAAATAAAATATAATGTTCCAAAATAAGCCTTTTAACTATTCTAAAATATGAACTACCTAATATACCCTTAATATAAAAATTCCAGCCAAATTATCAAACAA
>CAIGRK010100749.1:0-13619 GCA_903798315.1 Fraxinus greggii
CTAGAAAATAAGTTTTGAATCAAATCTTTTAATATTATTTTTGTCATCTATCATCATTTCAAGTGTTTTAAGTTTTATGTAACTAATGTTTAAGACAAATAAATTTTTTTATATTTATGTTATCATATAGCCAATTATACTATGACACGTGCATTGCACGTGCGTCTTACTAGTATTCATAAAAGAGAGAGATATTTCGAAGAAAATCTTTGAACTTACATAGTATATATTTCTTCTATTTCTTCATATTAAAAACTTTAATTGATTGAATCAAACTTATAAAATCATCATATTCATTAAAGTTTCTTATTTTTCTCTTGTAGTTAATTTATTACAATCATTCATTAAAAGAAATATATTTTGAGAAGATTTTTGGACTTACATTATACTTATTTCTTTTTCATCTTCTTATTGAAAAACTTTAATTGATTGAATCGAATTGTTAATTATCATATTTATCAAAGTTTTTCTTCTAACACTTGAATTATCATTTATTATTATTCATTGAAGTATTAATCTCTCTTAGAACTTAATGAATTTGTACCATTTATTAAGAGAGAAATTTCATTATAAAATCGTTGCTCTAAATTTGTGGTCGTATTGAGGTTCCGTGAAAGTTCAACTGTATAAGGATGAGTGATCCTTGTTGTAAGTTATTGTATGGGTTATATCGAGGTCCCGTAAAGTTTAATAGTGTGAGTCATATTGAGGTCCCGTAAAATTCAATATTGTATAAGGATCGGTGTTTTTTATAAGTAAGTCACCTAAAACTTTGTAAATGGTTAGATTGCACAATAGTCATTTAATATAGTGAAAATGTCTCGCTTGTACCGGAGAGCTTGGTAATGGAGGACGTAGATCATTGCTTTGGATCAACCTCCACAATTATATCGTTTGTATCATTCTTTCGTTTTACTTATCGCTTTCATATTTACGCTTATTATTTGAATTAATCTATTTAGTCTTTACTTGCTTGAATTTAGATTAATTCTTCGAAAAAGTTTTAAAAACCAATTCACCCCCCTCTTGGTTAGTTATTCTTGGGCTAACAATTGGTATCAGAGCAAGGTGCNAATGTCTCGCTTGTACCGGAGAGCTTGGTAATGGAGGACGTAGATCATTGCTTTGGATCGACCTCCACAATTATATCGTTTGTATCATTCTTTCGTTTTACTTATCGCTTTCATATTTACGCTTATTATTTGAATTAATCTATTTAGTCTTTACTTGCTTAAATTTAGATTAATTCTTTGAAAAAAATCAATTCACCATCATCTTAGTTAGTTATTCTTGGGTTATCTCTACCTTTCTCGACTCATCTTATGTCGGACTCGAACTCATGTTCTTGGGCACCTCCGCCTTTGGGAGATCTTAGCATTGGTGTCTCCTCGAGGACACCTCGACCTATGCACTTGGCCCACCATGGGCTTCATCACCCTAACACGTGATCAGCTTATCCAGATTATCCAAAAAAGCTATTGAAGCCTACATTGTAACGTCTCTACAAGTTACATCAAGAGTTCTCCATTCATTCAACCGGTTCAAGCATTCTTGTATGAAGGAGTTCAATGGTTCTATTAAACCTATAAACATACTTGATGTCTTTGCAAAATGCCCCTGGCCTTATCATCTACAAGGCCTTCCCTCATACGCGACTAGAATCTATGAGAAAGTGGTTCAACACGATAGGGTTTAGCAATGTTACGTACTTCAAAGACCTTACCTCAAAGTTTGAAGTCCACTTTTCCAATGGGAATTTGATCAAGAAGATTGTAGCCTCCTTATGCAGCTAGAGTAGGGGCTAATCAGGGGCGGAGTTAGAAAATTCGTTCAATGCGTGAATAATTTAATAGGCGTCGAATTTTTTAATGATAATAAAAATAAAACAATATTAAAAAATACTAAACATGACGTAGTTTATAAGTTACACTTGTTTTTTATTAGTTTTCATACTTTGACATCGTTGTACAATAATTTTATTATCAATCTTCAAAAATTATCTCATTCAAAAAATTAGATTTTTATGCTAGGAAGTATTGCATTTTTGTCTTGTAGAACCTTATTAAAAAAAAAAAAGAATAACGAATTTTTATACTAGAATATATTGTCTTTTTGTCTTACAAAAAAATTGAATATATCGTTATTACATAGAAACTCTGTCAATTCATAGATGCATCACATTGAAGCTGGGAATATAAAACTTTGATTAGTCATATTGCAAGTGCATATTACACTTATCTTTAGCATACTAAGTCAACAACTAGGAAAGTGCAAGCAAACTCTAGCATACTAATTCAACAAACTTTGGCCAATCTCGTCATTGCATTCAAAATATGAGGCTCTTAAAAAAAGGAATGGACCTGAGTCCAAAGTTGGACCATATTGGGCTCCGCCCCTCGGCTAATGAGTAACATCGTGTATTCATGACTAGGTTCAATGTGGAGCGGGTTCATATTCATGATCTTCACATCAAGGCAATAATGTCAACCCTAATCCACACAATGGGAGGGGAGGTTTTTAAGATGTCTATCTCCAAAAATCCTTCCAGGGCTTCTGAGAAGGGATGCAAAAAAAATATCAATATGGATGTGAGCATGTGCCTGGGAAGACAAATTTGATATCGAACAAGTCGGAGGCATCTACTCAGAAAATTGAACCGTAGCTCCAGGAAGGAGGGTCGAAATCGTAATGCCTCAACGACGACTTAACTCCCCTTTTCACTTCCATGTCTAATATTCTAATTGAAATCAATAATTTCAAGGAACGTACATGTCCTCCTAGAATTAGGTCTGCACTCGAAACTAGAGACAGATCGAGTACGGTAAATTTCAAAAAGATCATGAACACACAACGGACGAGTTCAAGAAGATATAGTAAGAGATAGAGGTCTTCCTCAAGAAGAGTTCATGAAGCTATAGTAAGAGATAGAGGTCTTCATGTTAAAGAATTAATTTCGCGAATGTTCTTCAATCAATAACGAAATTAATTCCCTAATGGTCTTCGTCCCCACTCTCGCGACTTTCCGAGTCAACCTGAGAGAGAAAAGAATTTGCTTCAGATGGCAAAAAGGCATGGAATCTTTTTGACTAAATAGGCACCTAAAATGGTCGCAAAATAGCAATCATTTGTGTCCAGTTTTTAGCGTCATTCACTTTCATTTCTCAAGCCCTTTAGCTGAACTTTTCAGTGCACTGAAAGATTGGGCTTGACTTGGTTTGGTTTGGGCTAGAGAGAAGCCTTACTGCCCATCCAAGCCCATAATCAATACCATCTCAAGCTACTAAATAAGCTTACCTACCCACCAACCACAACTTACCACCATTAATTTATACAAAGTCCTGGTAAAAATAAAGCCAGCAACGAAAAATTAGAACAAATTAAGCATTAGCATGTTTCGCCGTGTGAAGTTGTTCTATCAAATATGATCTTCAAAATTATTATTTTTCCCTAGCAAAACTTGATATTCTAGAAATTAAGTCTACTTGAAAAATAACTTATATGCATATCGAACTTTTAAGTGAAAAATAATAGTGCTATATAAAATTGAAAAGTAAAAGCCAACTGATAAAGAGAAAGTCATAAAAGTTGAATTATAGACATGACATGGATAAAGGTGAAATAAAACAAAAGTGTTATTTACTTTATAATGGCATATCCATTTTTAAAGCTAAGAGGTCATATAGATGTAAAGAATGAAATGAGAGTTCATTAGCATTCTACTGTAATGGGTTCTCAAAAAAAAGTTCGTGGATTCATTCTTACATGTTTTCTAGTCATTTGGTTTGTATGTGAAGCTAAGGTTTCACTTGCATCTACAAATGATAATGAAGAAGACAAGGTGAATTTGTCTCTTTACTATGAATCACTCTGCCCATATTGTGCAAACTTCATTGTGAATCAACTGGTGAAGGTTTTCAAGACAGATCTCTTCTCCATTGTCAATCTCAGGCTTGTCCCCTGGGGAAACACTGAAATTTCACCTAACAACACTTGGATTTGCCAGGTCCATGTTATTCTCTCCTTTCTATCTCTCAATGCTTCACCGTTAAGGATTTTTCATAGTACTGTGTACCAAACATTTTGACGGTATTTAAATTGTTTATATAAACCTGTGCAGCATGGCGTAGACGAGTGTCGGTTGGATGTTGCAGAAGCCTGTGCCATTAAGCTCTGGCCTAGTGTGGTAAACCCCATCCCCAACACACACATATACAAAGAAACACACACAGTGTCTGTTCTTTTAGGTAGTTGTTTGGCATTAATTATTTCTAGAATGATGCAGGAAACACACTTCAAGTTTATATATTGCATAGAGCGTCTGCATTTAATGAACAGGCACACAGAATGGCAATCTTGTTTTAGTGCAGCTGGACTCAACCCAACACCGCTTAGAAATTGTTACACAAATGGGCTTGGATATCAGGCTAGTTTTTTTCACCTTTGGATTCTTCCAACTGAATTTAGCTTTTATCTTGGTTGGTTTTGCATTTTACTTTGTATGTAAATATTATTATCCCAATTTGGCTTTCTTGCAAGTTTTTGAAACCTCACAAGTTGTTCAGTTCTCTACGATAGCATATAACAGTAATTGCCGTTTATAGAATTTGAGATTTCATTACTTTTCAGGCACGTGTGATAAGCAACTTTAGAATCCAACCCCTACACAAGATATTCTAGTCTTGGACTACTTGTTGGCGTGAGTTGTCAATAATACCATATTGGAAAATAGTAGGTATTGATAATTACCCAGCAGTAATATGAAATTCCCTTTGTTTAAGGGTCAGCCGGATTCTTAGCCTAGATTAGCTCTCTTATTTTACTCTCTGCACTATATAAGTATACGATTGTATTCATTCAGAATAAGAAATTATTCCCTTTGTTATCATGGTATCAGAGCAGAGATCCTAGGATTTCTGCTACAGCAAAGACTTCACCAAAACTGATCAGAAACTATGGAAGAACCAACATACGTGATGGCAGACCAGAGACATTATGCGAATTATACTGCTGCCATCCTCGATGATTTAACGACTCGAATGACGCAAGTCCTAACCCAAAATCAAACCAAGAATCAAGTACCGACTATGAACCTCCTGTTGCACCGATCGGCATCAAGCTAGATGGATCAAACTATGGTTTATGGTCCCAAGTTGTTGTGATGTATATCTCCGGCAAAGACAAATTGGGATATATCAATGGAGACATCCACAACCTGAATCATCAGACACAATGTTTTGGAAATGGATAACCAAGAATGCAATTGTGAAGGGATGGATAATTAATGCCATGGACCGACTCTAATGGTAATTTTATTCGCTTTCCTACTGCAAAAATGGTATGAGATGCAATTGCTACTACTTATTTTGATGGAATAGACTCTGCTCAAGTGTATAGTTTGAAGAGACGTGTGAATAGAATGAGACAAGCAGAAGGAACCATTGAAGATATTACAATGGTCTACAAGGCTTGTGGAGAGAAATCGATTTTCGTAGGCCGAACCCGATGGAATGTCCTGCTGATATAAAGAGATATAACTTGGCTATACAGGAAGATAGAGTCTATCTCTTTCTTGATGGTCTGGATGATCACCCAGATAAAATCAGGGCTGATGCGCTCCAAATTCGACCATTCCCTACAATTGAATAGGCATATGGCCGTATTAGAAGAGAGACTATACGACAATATGTTATGAAGTCGAACACAGATCTTACACATGCCACTGCTATGGCCTTTAAAGGAGTTAAGACAGGACCCCAGAAGCAACCAACGCTCCAAATATCCAAGGTTGGATCTTCCTCAACAGGCGGTGGAAAGGCCAATACAACCTATAAAGGTAAGACACAATCCGAGGGAGGTTGTACACACTGTGGAAACATGAAGCATAGTCGTGAAACTTGTTTTAAGGTAAATAGATACCCAGAGTAGTGGAATGAACTTAAGGCACGAAAACAGCATGAACGCGAAGCTAATACCAATGGTGAACCAGGACGAGCTGCTTTGGTACCCCACTGGTGGAATCATCAGACTAGTCAAATTCTCCCAATAACCAAGGTCAATGTTGGCTTTGCATTACTTGGTTCCAGTCAAGATAATTATGATGGCTGGATTGTTGACTCGGGGCCAACCGATCACATGACTTTCGACGTCAACGACTTTGCCAAGGTTACCAAACCAAAAAGAAGTAGCGTTACTAACGCTAATGGGGTCACATACCCTGTTACAGGAGCTGAAACCGTTGCTTTATCACCCTCTCTCTCTCTCTCTTTATCCAATACTTTAATTGTTCCATCTCTTCCAAGTAAGTTATCGTCTGTAGCCCAAGTCACTGAAGAACTAAATTGTGTTGCTTTCTACTTTTTGTCTCTTTCAAGATATTTTCACACATGAGATCATGGGAGTGGTACTAAGAGAGACGGGTTTTACTACATGGATGATTTTAGCATGGGGAAAACAAATAACATGCACTATTCAACTACTGTCAAGGAGATGCAGATCTGGCTATGGCATTGTCGATTGGGACATCCAGCTTTCTTATATGAAGTATCTATTTCCAGACTTATTTTCAACTTTACATGATTCAGAATTTAAGTGTAAAACTTGCATTTTGGCCAAAAGTCATCATGTACCTTTTCCAATAAGCTTGCATAAAAGTGATGTTCCATTTGCTTTAATCCATTCTGATGTTTGGGGACCCTCTCCAATTACTGCTTTCTCTGAAATTCGTTGGTTCGTGACATTTGTTGATGAATTTTAAAACCCCATTACAGGCTCCTCTATTCACATTTCTCTACCATCTGTTTTGATGATTCCTACTCAGGTATTTGGATGTGTCGCCTATGTTCATCTCCATAAAAATCAATGCACTAAGCTTGATCTATGTGCAATACATTGTATTTTTTTGGGGTATGCTACACGCACAAAAAAAAAAAAGGGTTCTCTGTTACAATCCTACCACCCAACGTAGCTATGTCACCCTGGATGTTACCTTCATGGAGTTTGAATGTTTTTACTCTTCATCAGCATCTAATTCTTCTCTTCAGGGGGAGATAAGATATCAAGAACAGAATTGGTGGAATTGTAAGGTATTTTAGGACACCCCGGTGTAGTTGGAAGATGGGTCATGAGGCAGGATTATTAACGATACTATACAAGACAGTACATAAGAAGTTGAAGCTAAAATTATACAAGAAGTTGAGAGTGAAACTACAACACCCTCACCCTCTTTAGTGTCCAATGACCCATCTCCTGAGAATATTCCTGAGGTAAGCTCTCCTACTACACCATCTCCTACTAATAGTTCAGATGTCTATGTTGGTTCAACTATCCCCTCTCCTGTTAATAGTATGGATATTTCTTTAGTTATAACTTGCCTTTTAGACATAATCGTGGAAAGCCCCCAAATCGATATTCACCAGATTTAGAGGAAAGGAGATCGAAGTATCCAATTGCCAACTATGTATCGACTCAAAAATTAGAGAAACCTCTCAAGGCATATATAATTTGTCTGAATGCCATATTCCCAACGGAGTACAAGAGGCCTTAGAAGATTCAAAGTGGGCTCAAGCGATAAAAGAAGAAATGGAGGCACTACAAAAAAATAAAGCATGGAATCTTGTTCCATTATGAGAAGGAAAGAAGACAATACCGTGCAAGTGGGTTTTCTCCATCAAACATAAAGCTGATGGATCCATTGAAAGATACATGGCAAGACTTGTGGGGAAAGGATACACACAAACATATGGCATAGACTACTAAGAGACATTTTCTCCAGTGGCAAAGCTAAACCCAATCAGGTCTTATCATCTCTTGCAGCAAATTTAGATTGGCCACTACACCAGTTTGATGTAAAGAATGTCTTCCTTCATAGCGATCTTGAGGAAGAGCTTTATATGGATATTCAGTCAGGATGCAGTATTTATTTAAAATCAGGAGTCGTATGTAAATTGCAACGATCACTGTATGGACTAAAACAATGACCTCGTATATGGTTTGGTCGTTTTGGCTTGGCTATGAAGAAGCAAGGTTTTCAACAAAGCAACTCAGATCATACTTTATTCTTGAAGCATAGACAGGGAAAGGTAACATCTCTAATAATCTATGTGGATGACATGATTATTACAGGAAATGACATGGGAGAGATCAGCAGGATTCAGAAAAATTTGGCAAATGAATTTGAAATGAAGAACCTTGGGGGTCTAAAATATTTCTTAGGGATTGAAGTAGCCAGATCAAGAAAGGGTATATTTCTTCCTCAAAGAAAATATGTGCTAGATTTATTATCTGAAGTGAGTCTTCTTGATTGTAAGCCAGCCGATACTCCAATTGCTCGGAATCATAAGCTTGGAGAATACCCAGATCAAGTCCCAACTAATAAGGAGAGATATCAAAGACTAGTTGGCAGACTAATTTATTTATCCCACAGTCCACCTGACATTGCTTATGTAGTGAGCATGGTGAGTCAGTTTTTGCAAGCATCAAGTGAAGAGCATATGGATGCAATAATTCGAATTCTCCGATATTTGAAATCTGCTCCAAGGAAGGGACTTATGTTCTCCAAGAACAATCATCTCAATGTCGATGGCTATACCAATGCAGACTGGGCTGGGAGCATCTCTGATATGAAGTCTACATCAGGCTACTTCACATTTGTAGGAGGAAATCTTGTCACGTGGAGAAGCAAGAAACAAAAGGTGGTGGCTTATCAAGTGCTGAAGCTGAGTTCAGAAGCCTGGCCAAAGGAATTTGTGAACACCCTTGGCTTAGGATATTATGACTTAGATTGGTTTTGCACCCAATTCTGAAATGAACTTATTTTGCGACAATAATGCAGTCATTGACATTTCCCATAATCCAGTTCAGCATGACAGGACAAAACACGTTGAAGTGAATCAACATTTCAACAAGCAAAATTTTGAGTCCAAGATAGTTTGATTCCCAGTTGTTAAATCTGAAGACCAATTAGTGGATTTACTGATAAAGGCCGTCTCCATCAAGGTCTTTCACAACTCACTCAATAAGTTGAGAATATATGATATCTATGCTCCAACTTAGGAGAGTGTTGGCGTGAGTTGTCAATAATACCATATTGGAAAATAGTAGGTATTGATAATTACCCGGCAGTAATATGAAATTCCCTTTGTTTAAGGGTCAGCCGGATTCTTAGCCTAGATTAGCTCTCTTATTTTACTCTCTGCACTATATATGTATACGATTGTATTCATTCAAGAATAAGAAATTATTCCCTTTGTCATCGCTACTTACACAAAATGCGACATTAATGGTGCAGATTGAGATAGAATATGCCGGTGAAACTGCTCGTCTTAACCCTCCACACAGATTCGTACCATGGGTGCTTGTGAATAACCAACCTCTTCAAGAAGTTCGTCCCTTCTTCTATCACTTCTCTTTCGCACACGCGACAAATTAGCAGATGCAGTAGACCATAATCATTTGCTTGTATGGATGCAGGATTATCAGAATTTCATAGCCTACATTTGCAGGGCATACAGAGGGCAAAAGATACCTCAGGCTTGCACATCAGGTTTTCCTGAAATCAATTCATTCAAGTTTGCAACTTCAAGCCCTCAAGTTTGCACTGCAGGTGCAGGGAAGTAAAAACTTGACAGAAGAAAACCAGAAAGAAAAGCTTCTGCCACTGAGGATAAAAAAAATTGTCACGAAAATATATTTCGATTTCCAAATTCGTATTTGTACAAATAAGCTTAAACAGAATGCCCATAAATGATACAAAGTACCAACATCAGGGCTGTAAGATATTAAGCGGTTGTGTTCAGAGTTGAAAAGTGTTTCTAGTCAATAATCAACTCCAAACTTGAGTTTCTCAAAAGTTGTTTGTTCAATTCCCTTGAATTTATCAAAAATTATAATTATTTTCTCTAGTTATCCATGTGAATAGTTGATGTCAATGGAATTGAGCTGGTCATAGAGATGTCACACCAGAGAAGTTTTGTGGTAGCTCATAACATTTCAATTATTATGCATTCACTCAATCTATTCTCAAAAAATCTGACTAAATGTCGTTATGGTTTCGACTTTCAAAGTTCAACTCAATCCATCTGTGTAAACTATTATTGAAAAGTCATGGCAAAGAAACATTTTAGTTTTAGCCAAGAGAGTTCTATCATGATTTTCATTGATAAGATAAGAATCTTCATAAACTGGGCTATTTGTAGAGCATCTCTCTATAAATCGAAAGTGGAATTCATCTGTGTTTTTTCCTTTCCATTCACTCGGACTTCTTTTGTTTCATTGATTTTGTTCGGATTCTCCTTTTCTTCCGAAAATTGAATAAAACAAATTTCAAATTGACTTCTGGTTCAAGCAGAACCAGACCTAAAACTTGAAATATTCATAATCAAAAATCTAAATCCAATCAGTCAGTATTTGAAGGACCAAAAAAATGTACAACTCCAAGACAAAACTGTGCATTAGATTCCATTACAATTATCAGAATAACACAGTTCTAAACAAATTACATAAGACTTTCATTTGAAATGCNATTTTGTTCGGATTCTCCTTTTCTTCCGAAAATTGAATAAAACAAATTTCAAATTGACTTCTGGTTCAAGCAGAACCAGACCTAAAACTTGAAATATTCATAATCAAAAATCTAAATCCAATCAGTCAGTATTTGAAGGACCAAAAAAATGTACAACTCCAAGACAAAACTGTGCATTAGATTCCATTACAATTATCAGAATAACACAGTTCTAAACAAATTACATAAGACTTTCATTTGAAATGCCTTTCACGAGTTTATCATCTTCCAGATACCGTTACAAGTGTCAAATGCAGTCAGCTTCGTCGGATCAAACTCAAATTTCTCAACTGCTTTTGTATCTCTGTCCACAATATCTAGGATCATCAAGTTCAGGGGAAATAAAGATAGGAAAGATGCTTAAAGAGCAATGTAAAATCCAATTTGAGAGGCACCAGGAAAGGGAAAAGGTAATATAAGAAAACTTAGCAACACAAGCAAACAAGGATACGTCCTGATATTTTGGATGGATCATCCAAGTTGGGGATGATACTTGTTACGGAAGCAAACATTGATAGCTTCATCCTACAAAATCAATTGACAATGCATAAGTTGCTATGTTTCAAAAAGACACTTTGGCTAAGCTCAAGCATGTTTTAAAATAAATAATTTTCTTTAATTGATCAAAGTTAAAAATAAGTCACTTGTTTTGACAGTAAAGTAAGCTTTTATTTCCAGAAAATTAAATTTATTATACTTCAAAATAAGACAAGTGTAAGTTATCCAAGCAATATATAGAGACAAAAAGTCACGAGTAAATTTACTTTTCTTAAGCTTTGCCAATCATGAGAACAATTTGGAACACTCACCATTCATTAAAAATGATTTATATCGCAGCAAACATTACTAGTTACTTTTATGTCTACCGAAAATGAAAATACCAGCTCTTATCCAAATATGGTTACGTTAGTCTTGCTTGAAAACTATTTTGACCATTAAATATCCGAGATGACAAGATACAGGTGCATTGCAGCACATATAACAAAACCATCATTGATTCATTATTACATTGTAAATGGAGCGTGTGTTTTGACATCCAGTCCTTCTATATTTTGCAGGCAGATGTAGTCAGAAATATCTAGAGAGACCTTCATAAGATAGAATTTTCTTAGAGGATGTAGCTATATCTTTCAAATGTAACAAAAAAACATTGTGTATATGTTAAAACAGAAATAGTGCCTGTGAAACTAAGTATCAAATTCACTGTTTGAGGTCAAACCGAAGGAAAAGCAGTGGGGGACATTCACTTGAGGTCCAATTTGGACTACTGGACAAGACACTATCTAATGTAGTTAGTTCGTAGATATGTAAAAATACACAAAACCGGAGGCTAATAACTGCCAGCACCATGCAAGAAAATTGCAGCCAGAGACGAAAAGAGAACAGCAGTTTCTCTTGGAATACCTTTTACGTCACAGATTCCAGCATGAAATTATGACCAAAAATACTTGGCATGAATGCAAAAGTAACTAGTTTTCACGTTAGACTTACTGGGCTCTCAACTCATCTTGCTCGAGTTTCTTTAAGTTTTTCCTTCCCTCTTCAATAGAATCACTTTGACGCTCCAGATCATCAATTTCCCTGACAATGACTGTGTAAATCATAATACAAAATTGTTAATCGTGCTATCAGCATTAAATCAAGAATCAGAAAACATGCAGCTTAAATTGAAACGATACTCATCTAAACTCATCATTTAGCATATGTTCTTCCTTCTCTTCCTCTTCCAACTCTTTCTGCAGCAAATCCAATTCTTCATCAGCAGCAGCTTTTAATTTGGCAGCAGCAGCTTTCTGCTTGCACGCGTCAATTTTCTTCTCGTACTCTAAGACACATAATAGAAGTAGAAAGATCAACCTACAATAACATATACTGCGAATCATACGCCTTTTGGCCAAATAATAATCATTACTCTCACAGCTTTTTGAGCACGAATAGAGCGGTAGAAAAATATCCTATATAATCTCATATAAACCAACAATCAAAACGTGAACCAAATATATGAAATCTATCTCACATCCTTCGAAGAGCAGGTCCCGTGGCACTAATCACAGCCCCATAAACATAGACAGTTTCTCCCTCTCATATTTCAAATTAATTGGAATAATCGATTTTAAAATGAGAACTTTGCAATAGTGCAGGACAGCAAAATGCATCATGCAGAAGTAAGAAACTAATTCTACTAGTGCCATCAAAGCATCTAGTTCCTACCCTGAAATAGGCATCGATTGATAACCAATAATGACGGAAAAAATCAATTAAAGCGACTAAATCCTATAATTTCTTCACATATATTAATAAAATTTCCAGTGGAGATATCACATACATAAATTTATCTAAAATTTAGACCACATAGACGATAAAATCCAAACTACCCCATTAAAGTGTATATATACAGAATAACAATATTAATTTTCAAAAAAAAAAAAAATTTAAATTTGAACCTTGAATGGATTTTTGTACTTGGTAGAAATCTTTGTCAGTTTGGGATTGAAGGGCTTGGGACTTTTGCAGAAATTGCTTGACGGCACTAATGTCTTTATCACTTTTCAAGATTTGCGCTAGGTTGTTGCTGTATGTTATTAGCTCTTCCATATCCACGTTTCTTGATGTCTCTCCCATATTTGAGCAGAGAAAAAATCTGGGTTTATATTTGTAGTGTGATTGTAAATGGGAGAATTGAGATCTGGGACTGGCGTTTTGAACGTTCTTTACGGCGCTGAGATTTGAAAAGCGGAGAGGGTCGAGAAAATGAGAGAGAGGGAATAATAAACTCGCAGGCTCCTTTTTGACGGATTTTTCAAGATCCCGTTTAGGTTCAAATTATTTTTGGAACGAAAAATGAGGTTGGTTGAATAATTTCCAAATGGATAATTGGAGCAATATTTTTCTGACATTTACTTATTTTGTGAAATGTTCAAAATGTAAGGGGCTGTTCTCTTCGTATTTCAGTTTTCTGTTTTGTGTTTTCAATTCATTTTGAGTTTTGTGTTTTGAGTGCCCATTTTGAGATTGTTGAAAATGTGTTCTCTTTGTCATTTTGAAAAATTGTTTTCCAAAA
>CAIGRK010100750.1:0-10611 GCA_903798315.1 Fraxinus greggii
ATGCTATTTTTAAAAGTACCCCTCATTGTACCATCAATTTCATATGAATAAATAAAAGAAAAGATACAAAAACAAAAATAATAGTAAAATTGAAATACAGTTTAAACACCCATCCCAAAGAAAAAGAACAGTGAAGTTGAAACACAGATTAGACTATGGCAGTATCCAAAAATTTTGTTGCTAAACATATTAGTTATTCATAAATCAAATATCCAAACAATTTTTATTCGTTAAGGAAGATGATGATTTATATACTTTTCATAAGTTAGCCACAAGATATCACAAACAATAAATTCAAGATCATAGAGCACATTCAAGATTTAACTATCCACGTGATTAAGAACCCACACAACACAAACACAATTATGCAATTATCAGGAATGCGCTCTACCACTAAGTTGTAACGTGACTCATGTTTCTTATTATTTAACTTACATACAATACCTCCTTGAATAATTTGTAAAGACATTTTACTTGAGCAGAAGAAGTTTTTTGGGAAAAAAATTGATCTGAAGTGACTTGTTCAAAAGGTTCCTTTACAAAAAGTAGAAGATGAATATCCAATCACGTCCTTATTAATTCAAAACACTCGTAATATGCCGTTAACATTATGGGCCATAACTCCGCCCGGTTTTTTCATTGGTTGGCAAGCCCATTTTGTGTCCCTATAATCCTCTTCCCAGTTCCTGCTTGTCTAAGAGAGGAAATACAAGAAAATGATCGGTTGATCCGACCATATTTCCATAATGGTTTGACCATTAAAAAAATAGTTAAAAGCACAACATGTTAAGTTAAATACTAAAACTCAAAAATACCATCATCTTCAATCAAGTGTTTGAGTGGAGAGGGAAAAAAGTTTCAAATTACTCACATAGTGTACTCGAGATCCAGTTGAAGAAACCATTCTCATAGTAAACCCAACGTCGACCACCACACAATCTGGCCATTATCTTCAACAAGGTTAGTTTTTTAAAGAATTATGAGATTGATTTTTCATTTATTATATTTCAATTGTGGATTACATTGTTATGTATAATGTTTATTCTTCATTATTTAGGTAGATTAATAGTGTTTTACAGTCGGTTTAGGGTCGACTGTCAAGGTGTCTTTTTTTTTTTTGCCTCACTTGTTTTTTCTTCATTTTCTTTTCAATTTAAAATTATTTTTAATTCTTTTCTTTTTATGATAAAATTTAATCCTTTTCAATTTTAAATAAATAATATTTATATTCTTTATTTAAATTTCATAATTTCTTTTTGTCTAATTTTTTTATTATAATTTTTTTGAGATATCTTTAAAATTAAATAATTTTTTTTTCATTTTCTAAATAATATTTTTATTTAAATTTTTTTTTAATTCTTTTCTATTTATTATAAAATTTAATTTTTTAAATTTTAATTAAATAATGTTTATATTTTTTATTTAATTTTTATAATTTCTTTTGTTTAATTTGTTTTGTTTTTATTTTAAAGTTTTTTGGAAATATTTTAAAGAGATAATTGCAGCAAAAACCTGAAACCTTTGAAACACTAGCAGACTTTCTTCAAAACCTTTGATTTGTTACATCCATCACCTCTAGCATTTTCAAATGTTGCAGGTGAAATCTTTCTGGACAGTTTCGATTCACAATTTCGCCAGTTGACCAAAAATTTAATTTCGAACAAATTTTTAATATTTTAAAAAGGGATAAAATAATAACTTTCTATTTATCAAATTAAATAAATAAACTAATTAAATTTAAAAAATAAAAAATAATAATAAATAAATAAAAACACAATTGTCTTCTTCCTCTCACCCCCGCACCCACCTCCTCTCTCACGTCAAACCCATAATCAGCCACCCGACCACCTCCACATCTACCTCAATCTCCACCAATTAAAAACTAAAAAAAGAGCCTATACTCTAGAAAAGCATCTGAAACTTTACCGTGCCCACCACTATTTGCAATGAAATTTGTACCATTTTCTCACACGCACAAAAAAGCATCTTCTGTGTGAAAAATATCGCAGAGATTGTGTCATATGCTGTAATCTACTCTCTATAGGGTTAGGATTATGCATCTCAATCATCTGACACACTAGCTACAGGTTAGGTTTAGGGTTTTTTTTTCGTGAAAATTTACTTCAAAACTGCTTAAATTCGCTCTAGATTTGAAAGGAGAACTGTCGTAGATCTCCGGAGACCGTCACAAGAGAAGACGTGGAATCGTCTAGTTTTTTAGGGCATGATCATAGGAAGAGAGGAAGAAGACGATTGTGATAAATAGAAAGTTACACTTGTGCCCCTTTTTAAAATATTTTTAAAATATTAAAAATGTACTCAAAGATAAATTTTTGGTTAAATGACAGAAATGTGGGTGTAAGCTGTCCAAAAGGGCTTCACTTGCAACGTTTGAAAATGTTAGAGGTAACGGCTACAACAATTCAAATATTTGGAAAAAAAATCTATTAGTGTTTCAAAGGTTTGGGACTTTTGTTGAAATTATCCATATTTTTCATTTTTCAATTTAAAATTCTTTTTAATTCCTAATTTTTTTATTTTTTTATTATTTTCTTTAATTTATTTTTCTTTTTTTTATTTGTAATTCAGTTCGATTAATTTTTTGAGATTATACTTTATTTCATTATCTTTTATTGAAAGTTCTAATATTTTAATTTTTACAGGGTAGAGTACCATTAAGGTGTGGAGTTGAGACAGATGGCCAGAAAATGTACTTTGAACAATAGCTTTGATAGTTTCACTACTGTATTGGAGTTGTTGGATGATCGGCATGCGGATATCCTACGCCAGACCTTTCTGTGGCCCCCGTATCAATTGAGATAGGTGCAATACTTTGAGTAGATTATTGATGCATTACTATGTCGCATGCTTAGGCCAGTCAACGGCGATGCCCTCCACTTCGACTTCAGGGGCAATGCCGCTACTTTCTCCATGTTTGAATTTGTCTTCATGATAGGACTGAAAATGACGGGCGACAAGACAACTACTGTTGGTATTCAAAGAAGTAATAGGCTACACGAAACGTATTTTCAGGGACAAAGGACGTTGCTTCTACCGCGGTTGATTGGTGTAATCAGGGACCATCTAAAATCTGGTAGAAGCACCATCACTGATTACGCAAATCAACTGCTGTAGAAGAACCATTCCATGTCCTTGAAAATATAACCAATTCGTAAGCACCAAAGTAACAAGCTGGGATTATAATCATATCTGCATGATGAAATAGAATTTTTAATTATAAGAAAAATAGTCGAAAAATCCGTCAAACCACTAAACAACGGAATTTTTTTAAAAAGAAAGGTCGGGCAATAGCCGGTTTTTAACAACCGCTATTTTGGCTTTTAGCAACAGGTTGTCTATTGCAACCCACTGGAATCATTGCCATAAATATATATGCCGATAATTTTTTTCTTGTTTATATTTTAAAAAATTATAGATTTGTTAAAAAAAATTTATATACATTTTAATTTATGTCGAAATAAGATTTATTGATTAAAACATATACTAATTTAACGAATATGAAATTAAACATCCATAAATATATTTACTGATTCGAAGTAATAGATGTTAAAAAAACTTCTTGTTCAGCGTTTGATCAATTCTGAGATTTTGAGATTGAAGCAGATGAAAAATGAGAGACTTTTTATCTGTGTTGGAAAAAACAGATAAGAAAAGTTAGTTGGATTTAAAATTTTAACTGTGAAGTGCTTGATTCTTAATTGTTAACTAAAAAGGTAGTATTGTCTTTTAAATGAAATAATATTTTGTTATTGTATTGTTTATTTGAGGGCATCTTTGTCTTTTTCCATTCAAAAGGCCATTGTTGAAATATTAATTTTGTCGAAAATTCAAAGTAAAAATTAGGGAGTTTGACCAAGCCAATTTTAAAAGCACCATTGTCTAAGATACTCTCTTGCAACACCCTCAAAAGTCCCTGCTTTAGAAAAGAATAAAGGCCATTTTAGATAGAGAAATGGGGAGAGGGTTCGTGGGATCTGAGCTGCAACATCGCCACCATGAAAAGGAGAAGAGACTAATTTATGACAAGCTACACAAATTTGCGGGCAACAATCTGCAAAATATTGTGATAGAAAACCCGTTTTACAGAGGACCCAATCCGAATCCGGGATGCTACTCCTTTCGGGTCTATTGCTAAGTATTAGAGTCGCCAGTGTAACTCTCCACCGATTCCAACTGAGAGGATTTTTGTATTCTCGTGGAGAGCTTATGCGTAGAAATTTTTGTGAAACTAAGTCGTATTCAAATATTTGTCCCCCAACGAGAATCTTTAAAGTATTTCAAACTTTATATTACCATTTGCTGATACTTGATATTGTCTGGCAAAGCCACGCTTGCCTATATAACCTAAAGTGGGGGCATTAAGGCGATGTGGGGCTTGATAAGGGTTCGTTCTGCAGTTTTTTCTTAAATTATGCTATTCCAACATAAGGGCCAACAAAACTGGTGACTGAATGACGTGAAAATGGGGTTAGAAAAAGAAGAAAAGGATGTGGAAAAAGGGTTCAGATATTCTTAATTATTTAAAATTCAATTTCTTTTGAAAATAATGAAAACCAAACTGTGCTTATTTACCCTCTTCTCCCATTACCCTAATGTCGTAAAGGCGCCATTTTTTCCCACTCCACATCTGCACTTTTTAGCTGACACTCCGCATCTGCACTTCGTCTCTGCCCGCCTCCTAGCTTCAACCTTCGCCCACCATAGCTTGTTTTGTTGAAGATGACAGGAAAAGGTTAAATTAGAAATCGTGTTTGCAAATCCCATACGTAGCTCCACTATGCCGGATGAATTTTGAATTCGATTGTTTATGAAATATTGGGATATAGTAAAACATGATGTGATTATAGCTACCCAAAATTTTGTTGGAGATACAAATCTTACTCGTTTATATTCATTGTCTAATATTGTTCACATTTGATTTTTTGTGATCTGTAGTTTGTAAGATTTTTACAAAAATCATATGGACCATATGGCTGCTGAAATGTGAAATGGTGTGGGGATAATCTGAAATTTGTTTTCAAATTTGAATTTTACTTTGAAAAATATTTTTTATTTTTTAATCGTAAGGTAAAATGATGGCTATTGGTACTGTTAGATGGTATTGGTATCGTATTATTTTCATGCATTTATTTGTTCCTTTGTTTCTTTTTACTTTTTGGTTCCTGATGTTTTTGGTGTTAGTTTCTATTTCCTTAAAATCTTAATATTAGATAGTTTAGTAAATGTAATCTCTTGTATGAAGCACTAAGCAAAATGGTCGTTTGCACTAGTAGTAATATGTACACCTCCTCACATTTGATGTTTACTTAGTTGTGAAACACTAAATTTCATGATTGCAGGGAAAGAAATTTCGGACAACGTCGAAGCCGTTATGTTGGTGGAGTCTGATGATGAGAATGTTATTGGTAATACAAAATTATTGGGCGATGGCGCAATGGGAGTGGATGGTGTGATTGTGCCCCGGGTTGGCATGAAGTTTAATGACGAAAATGAAATATTCGAGTTTTATAAAAGATATGCATATGACTTGTGTTTCCTAGTGAGAAAAAGGAATTCACAAAAGGATGACGATGGAGTGCTACGATATGTTATATTTGTTTGTAGCCGTGAAGGGAAAAAAGCAATAGTACAAGTGTTTCTCTAAAGCCGCAAGCTACCATGCAGAGTGGATGTAAAGCTAGACTGGCTGCATGTTCAGATTTTCATGGAATATGGAGAATTAGCACAGTATGCCTCGATCACAATTATAAAACAATTTTTCCGAAGTCCAGATTGTATCGATGCAACAGAGAATTAAGTGCCTAGGTGAAACGTCGGCTTGAAGTAAATGACATTACAGGAATACCGCTGCACAATAGTTTCAACTCTACAGTTGTCCAAGCAGGTGGATATGAGAATATGACCTCCATTAAGAAGGACTGTCGAGATTATGTTGAACAAGTTAGGAGGTTAAGACTTGGAGAAGGTGACGCTTCAGCAATACAGTCATACTTTTCCACTATGCAAGCACGTTGCTCAAGGTTCTACTTCTGTATTGATTTGGAAGAAGAGTCACGTCTGAAAAATGTTTTATGGGCAGATAATAGGAGTCGCCAGGCATGTAAGGAGTTTGGTGATGTTGTCACATTCAATACCACATACCTAACGAACAAGTACGATATGTCGTTCGCCCCTTTCGTTGGAGTGAACCACTACGGACAATCGACGCTCCTCGAATGTGTTCTCATATCAAACGAGGATACAAAAACATTTGTATCGATTTTTTGGACATGGCTGCAATGCATGTGTGGGATAGCTCCGAATGGGATAATTAATGATCAGGACAGGGCAATGCAAAATGCAATCCAGATCGTGTTTCCCAATACGAAGCATAGGTGGTGTTTGTGGTACATATTGAAAAAGTTTCTAGAAAAATGAGGATTTCATGTTGATGAAGTTTCGATATTCTCTACTATCCACAGATTGGTTTATGAAACTCAATTTGTCGAAGAATTTGAACAATGTTGGCTATCAATGATAGAAACGTATAATTTGTAGGATAATAAATGGTTGTCAGGTCTTTACGATTGTAGATTATGTTGGGTCCCTTGCTATTTGAGAACCAATTTCTGGGCGGGAATGTCAACAACTCAACGAAGTGAGAGCATTAATGCTTTTTTTGACGGGGAAGTTCATTCGAAGACCTCGTTGAAATAATTTGTCGAACAATATGAACGAGCATTGAGAAATAAAGTTGAGAAAGAGTTTCAAGCAGATTTCGAGTCTTTCTGTCAAATGGTACCATGTGCAACAAGGTATGAAATGGAGAAACAATTTCAGGAAGTTTACACAATTTCGAAGTTCAGGGAATTTCAAGAGGAGTTCGTCGACAATGTTTATTGTGACCTCATATCTGTTACCGAGGGATGTTCGGGGATGATGTATGAGGTACACGAAGATGTCGTACATGATCGTGATTTTAGAAAAAACATTTTTCGTCTTATTATCGAGGGACAAATGTGAAATTATGTGCAGTTGCCACTTGTTCGAGTTTCGAGGAATTCTATGCTGACACGCTATCACAGTATTGATACGCAATACCATGAAATCACTGCCAGATAAATATATTTTACGGAGATGGCAGAGAAATGTAATCAGATCCCACACAAAGGTTGCCGCTCACTATGGCGGGGTTGGTTGGTAACCCTGCACGGATGGTTAAATCGTTTGTTACATTGGCAAACATGACTTGTGATAATGATGTCAACTCTGGTTCCATTTTGGAGTGGCTCGACTCTCAGTGTAAGCGGATGCCCATGTCAAAGTCAAGTTGCTGGAGTAATGTCCTGTCCAATCATACTTCTCATTTACCTTATGAGTCTGTAGCATCGGATGATATTGGTAGTGGATGCTGTAGTGGTCGGGATCCAAAATGGGCAAAGAGAAAGGGCGCTCTTAAAAACAATCGGAAGAAGTCCCCATTGGAGTGCAGTTCGAGTAAAGTGAAGGTATATTATTTAGATAGCTTATCGATTTTTTTCAAATGTGTACGAGTACAAATGAAGTTTATTTTTTGAATGCCGAGAATGTAGGCATGTTGCAATGAAATCAAAGGAAAAGAACCCAAGGCGCGCCAAAGTAATCTTGCAGAGAGTGCACCCGATTTGCAGACAACTCAACAATCACAATATTCAATGTCAGACCCATTTTCATACTCACAGCTCCTAATGGTTAGTATATTTACATGATTGCATTTTCTTTGTACAGATAAATATGACTAATACATTAAATATTTTTCCATGTAGGGTGCAAACCAGAGCCTTGAGTTTACACAACACTTAGCATCATCAAGTTCGATCCAGCCATCTGGTCAAGGTAATGATCAGGTTATTTCTAAATAGTGTAGAGTACTTTATATTTTATGGGTTTTCTAATGATTTTCATGTTACACAGTATGTCATGCAATGCCTTACTACGTTCCTTATTTGCCAGACAACAACGACGCAAATCCATGACATTGGAACAACGAGCAGGGAATTTGGTACATACAAATAAGTATGAACCTATTAAATATTGTCATCATATCATGTAAACTAATGGTCATTTTGCTATAAGTACTTGAATGGGGAATGAACGTGGTAGAGTGAGGTGTGCAATATGATGTGTGAGAGCCGTAGCGATCATTTTTGTCCTTTAAAGATGTCAAGACACAGGAAAATAATATCCCGTATTATGGAATGAAATTTGATACTGCGGTGGAATGTGTGTTATTTTTAGAATTAAGATGGTATTATTGTATTTACCAAGACTTTTGATTGATTACATTTACAATGTTTGAAAAGATCCAAATCTTTAACATTATTAAGTGTATCATGCAAAATATGTATAAAAATTTTAGTTTTCAAACATTTCTTACAGCATGCTGGGGATATATGTTTGCCAAATCTACATCCTTTTATATCTCAGTCTACACACCATATGCTGCTTGTTCAATTTTTGAATGAAAATACTAAGTGATTGAAAATCATTTTCGAATAAGTTTGCTACTCAAGTTTCTGGTTTTTCTGATCTTGTAAACATGGACTAGGTAATGCATGTAAGTAAGTAGATGTCTATATTTGAATCCTTGTGTTTGGATCTAAACAGAAATTTGTTGCCCATACAGGCACGCAACTTTAATAAGCATATAAATGGACGGCGGTAGCATAAACACAATGGCAATCGAGTTCTCATACAATGACTACAATTACAAAAGGAACTAACTTAACTAGTACATCCCAACGACATTACTGAGCTAATCTAGAAAATACATAGATAAAATAAGGTCATTACATGAATCACTGCAACTCACTCATGTTCCTTTCCTTTCATATCCCCATCCACATTACTCTGGCTTCGATAGATTTGGGTTTCGTAGATTTGGGGGAAATTACTCTGGCTTTGATAGATTTGGGAAAAGGGAGCTGCTCTATGGGTATTGGAATATGAGGGTTGGGTAGTGGGGTTATAGGGTTTTAACAATTTGGCCGGGTGTTTTTTCATTTTGTTAGTTAGAATTACACATTATTTCTCTTCTTTTCCATGTCAGCAGGTCAGCCATTCAGTCACCCAATTCGGTCAAACCAGCACGATTGTTTCTCCTTTGAGTGGACCATTAGATGATTCTCTGCATTTATTAAGTAACATCCGGCCCTATAGGATCAATGTTTGCAACCTGGATCAAATCTTGTTATATGATCGAGTGCATAGTTGATTAATGATGCTTATTATAAGTGGGAAGCTGGCTTGGCAAAGCAGCTGGTGCTATTGGAGCTGTTAAAGACTGAACATGTACTCTGGCAGTGGTGCTACTCTTCAACCGAAACGTCGACCTTTTGTTTTTGCATATGCTTGAGAGAATTGTTGAAGGCCAAGGTAATTCCTTTCCACTTTTATTTAAGAAAGCAGAGAAATGTACGAGGAAATTTGATTTAGAAAATTGTATAAGCTTATTGTTAATTTGATTGAATTTTTTATCCATTCCAAATTCAAGATGGTATATTAGTGTAGAGATATAGTTATCATAACACCTTGGTTCTTACTTTCTTGGAAATTTAGCAACACTTCTTATATTTCATATTTCTTAATAAACACTAATGATCATGAGAACTATTGACTGAACTGTGAACAAATCGCATGCTTATAAAATAGCTTTGCTTTTGACATTAAGTGTTCAACCTGTTTTGTTGAAAGGGAAGAGTTTTCTTGTTTGCTCTATGTTCCACTTCTGTCTTTGCTTTTGACATTTGGTGTTGATGTTACCAAAAATTGTACATGAAAGGACTCGAGTTCTAAATGGGAAAACACAAGAGTTGAGCACGAATATGAAATAAGCGGGATCATCTTGGTAATACCCAGAAGGGGCATCCGGTGCAGCATAAGGATTTAGTAACAGCTGATCGGAACGAGTTGTTCCTTCATGCTGTAGTAATGTGATGGAGCTCGGTTGCATTGCTGGTGGGGTCCTTGAGGACCCATCAACATTGACAAAAAACTTGAGAGATTTCGGGCGAGACTTCCATCAAGGTTTCACCAAGAAAATTCTTCCTCAGATACTCTTGAACCCCCATCCATTTTTTATTTTTATTTTTTAATTTCATTTTAAGAGAAAGCATTCATCTCTACTGATATGGCTCGTAACTCCTTCGAAACCTCCAACCAGCAAGAAAACCAAGGGGCTAACTTAAGGCTAGTTGATGATAGGTTAGATATACCCATCCCCAAACCTAGAGATGGCAATTCGGCCGTTCGGTTCGTACTATAGTGAGCCACGAGCCGCTCGAGCTCGTCAAAAGATGAGCCCGAGCACTAGCCTAGCGGACCTGCTCGCTAGACGAGCTACGAGCCGAGCGGCTCGTGGCTCGTAACTATTTAATAAAACAAAAAAGAGGGGAGTGGCTCGTAACTATTTAATAAAACAAAAAAGAGGGGAGGGGAAATTCAGTGACCAGAACGGTCACTGAAATAAATTAAGTGACAGTGAACAAAACGGTCACTGAATTTTTTTTTTGTCATTTTTAATTTTTTTCATTTATTCTCTATAAATAACCACCCCCAATCAACATTTTTTCC
>CAIGRK010100836.1:0-18804 GCA_903798315.1 Fraxinus greggii
CAATGTCGAAGTATTAACACACAAAAATCGTAAATCTAAGTCTGAAAATAAGACTGTGCCACCAAGAACTGAACGAGCTAAATAAACTAAATTCTACATGTTCAACCAATGGTACAAATGGCCAAATTGGTTCACACATTTTTCTCTCTTAATATCACACATCCCTTCTAATTCTCCCCTCCTTCATCTCTCCATTTTCTGCGGAAATTTTGTAAACAAAAACAAAACTATTTATTCTTTTCCCTACATGGATTTGTTGAAATGTTAATTTTATCACGAGTCAAAAGATTTTATTGTTTTAGATTACCTTAACGTCCTCATATATTCACCCTTCATCTTCAACATATCTTGTTCTTTTGGACCCTTCTTTAGATTCTTGTTCCTGAATCTGATTTTCCTCATTCTGGTTTAAAGGATTTGGTGTTCTTTTGATTGATTGAAAATTTTGAATATCGATTGGAATATTTGTTGGTGAAGATTGCAAATGAGTTGTTTTTCATGTTTTTCATCTCGTGAAAAGAAATTATCCAAGAATAATAGTAGCAGAAATAGACGGCCACCGCCTGCCACCCAACAGGATAGAGAGCTGCCGCCTCAGCAACGGCCGCGGCCACGACAATCACAATCCCAACAACAACATTCCCAACCGCAGCTTGGTAAGAATATTTTAAAACTGAAATATATATTTTAATATTTTATAGATAATAATCATATTGCTCATAATCTTTTCCCCCCTACAAAAAGGCAGAATTGAAATATTTATTAGAGAATCATTGCACAATGAAGTGACATGTTGCAAAATATAAATTAATAAGTTTCGTTGCTTAAATTTTTAGATGAGGTAGTTCAACAGAAATCCTGAATTCAAGTATTAACTCCACCTATTTATAAAATTATGCGTCACACATTTGATCAAAAAATGAGGCTGGCTTGCACAAAGGGCCAATACAAGACAAAATTCAATGAAATTTGTTTTTCCCTTTTATCAACTTAAATTTTTAGACGAGGTGCTCCCGACACTTGCTCACATAATGATAATGGTTACGCTTGATGTAATTAGGCTAAGTATTGTAATTAAATTGCTTGTTGTTTAGATAAATCTCAGGATTATATATATTTCTTTTTATGCAGAAAACCCTAGAAAGAAACAAACAGAAGCTACAAAAAATAAGGCTACTGAAAAAGGAGGCAACAACAACATTGCAGCCCAAACTTTCACCTTCAGGGAGCTGGCTACTGCAACGAAGAATTTCAGACAAGAATGTCTCATTGGAGAAGGTGGATTCGGACGAGTTTATAAAGGTCACCTAGATAAAACGGGACAGGTAGTCTTACATAAATTCAACAAATTAACTTGGCATACTTCGTTTAATTTCTTTAAACGAGCTGATAATAGGTCGATTAATTTAGATTGTAGCCGTGAAGCAACTTGATCGTAATGGACTACAAGGAAACCAAGAATTTCTTGTGGAGGTTTTGATGCTGAGCCTTTTACACCACCAGCATTTGGTAAATCTGATAGGATATTGTGCTGATGGAGAACAACGACTTCTAGTATACGAGTACATGACATTGGGATCCTTGGAAGATCATCTACTAGGTACTACATATACATTATTGCACTTCGAGACTTGAACATTGAATAAATTGGGTTAACGGCATATGTGGAAATGGACTATTCGACTGAGAAATTTGGTTACTTTTTTTTCTTTTTCTCAGATCTTTCACCAAATCAGCCATCATTATCTTGGTTCACAAGGATAAAAATAGCATTACATGCTGCGAAAGGTCTAGAATATTTGCATGATAAGGCCAACCCACCTGTCATTTACCGTGATTTAAAATCATCGAACATCTTGTTGGACGAGGAGTTCAATGCAAAACTTTCCGATTTTGGACTAGCCAAGCTAGGACCAATCGGGGATAATTCACATGTATCTTCAAGGGTGATGGGAACATATGGTTATTGTGCCCCGGAGTACCAAAGAACCGGTCAATTAACTGTGAAATCAGACGTTTATAGTTTTGGCGTTGTATTATTGGAGCTAATCTCAGGAAGAAGAGCAGTTGATACTACAGGGAGACATGAACAGCAAAATCTAGTAACCTGGGTAAGTTAAACCCTCTTTTCTTTTCAGTTTTTCTTCACAAACATAGACGTCATACACAGGTTAAGGTAGTTTATTACATTTGTTGTTTGAACTTGAATTCCTAGTAATATAATACTAAGACAATACTATTTGTTACAGGCGGAACCGATATTCAAGGAACCGAGTAAGTTCTTAGAACTGGTTGATCCACTGCTAAAAGATGATTTTCCAAAGAAAAGTTTCAATCAAGCAGTTGCTGTTGCAGCCATGTGTCTTCAAGATGATGCATCGATCCGGCCTTTAATGAGAGATGTTGTTACTGCACTTAGTTACCTTACTGGACCTGAAACAGGATTGGCTTCAGCTGTTTCGTCTCCCTCTCCTTCTCCATGTCGCTCTCCTCGGAAGAACGAAATTACAGCAGATGAACGAAAGAGAGCAGTTGCAGAAGCCATAGAATGGGGCTCGAATTCGAGAAACAATACTAAAAATCTAGCCTGATATCCCATATGTGGTTTCGTCTTCATTATATCAACAGTACAAACTAAGCAATTTTACCGGAATGATCAAAGAAATAGGATAACAAGAGGTAAACAACGAGCGTAAAACTTTGTATATGACAACATAAATTCTCAAAAGTGCGTGGTTTATATTACTTGCACTAGAGTGAGAATCAAATATAGAGACGATGAGATGAATGTTCATTCCATAAGAAACTTCATTCGCGACGTTCCAAAGGCCACCAAATTTTTGTTCTAGATTCCGAAAGCTTCCCGGAATCCCTATTTTGGTGTAAAAAAAAAAAAAGATTTTTAGTAGATTTTGATAAAAGTTAATGAAATGTGGAGTTGAAAAGTTGTACATCCCATAAAATGTATTATTCAAATTAATTGTTGACTTTGACTTGAAATGTTTCGAGGATTGGATCGTTCCCCAAGTACATGGAAAGTTTCACTGGTTTCCTGGTTCCTACAGGGTGCTGCTGTCGTCTGGTTTTTTTTCTTTTTTATTCCTATTTTTCAATGATGTTTTGGCATGTGTTATCTATGAAACAATTATGTACAAAAAAAAAATTTGTACGCGCAGCATGTTTCTAGTATATTTTAATCTACATCAAATAGGGGTTAAAAAATCCCATCTCTTGGAAGATGGTTTCTTCAGTCTTAAACCAAGTGTTTTCGAATGAGATGGATTGGGTAGAGTCTAAGTCTATGTCCAGTATGTTTGGTAGGGTTTCTCATGAGTAGATAAGTACATTTCAAAATAAATATTTTTTCATTGATCAGAGTTGAATATAAGATAGTTATGTTTTTACAGGAAAGCAAGAATTACATAAATAAGTAACTTTTTACTTAAAAGTGAAAAAAATCTAATTTGCTTGAGTGAGTTTAGAAACAAATTTACTTAAAATTAATGGTTACTTTTTTTAAGCTCAGCCAAACCTGCAATCTTAACGTCCAGTTTAAATTCATGTCTAACTTGACATTACACTAATCTTGCCCAATTTTTTAAAAATTCATTTTTTTTCCAAACTCATTTTTAACTTACACGTTTTAACAATAAAATAATTTTACACATAAATCCAAAATCTTTTCCTATTTTTTAACTTCACATTTTTTAAAAAAAATCACCATTACAAAACTCATTTTTCACAAAAATGGCTCAAACATAGCCTTAGTAATTTATTAATTTCGTATTGATAAATGAATGTGCAGCGAAATTAATAGTCTCACTTAAACAAGAGATTTTTTAATTTTGCACAAGATCATACTTCTTTTTATGTTTTTATATAAAAAACAATTGAAATCCATATCCAGTTCATGATCATTATTGGATGTAATATACGAAACCCTTTGAATAATCTCTTTATTTGTCAAAGATATCATCGCCATATCATTTTCACTATGATAATTCAAAAGATGCTCAACATTCATGACATTTTTATAGTATAGATACCAAGAGATTGCATGTGTATTATTTGCTAGTTTTTTGGGGTCGAATGTTAAGTAGCCTTGATGAGCTACTTGTGTCTATTGAATTGTAAATGGTAAAAGTTAAAAAAAATGCATTATATTAGGGGGGGAAAAAACCTTAGTAGTCTTGAATTTAGGAAAGGAGAATTATATGCCAACCAGCTACCAAGTTTTGAAATGATGATCTCATTTATGCCATCAATTTTTTTATTTTTTTTGTGATATTCTTTTATTCATGGATTAATTTCAAAAAGGAAATATAACAACAGCACCTTCAAGGGCATTTTGTCCCCTTCGTGTTTCTTCAAATTATCGTAGTACGGACAACATTATTTGTTTCGATAGTTCCTAGTGGCATACAAAGACATTTTTGACAACGGTAGTTGCAAAAAAGCAAACAAGGCTTTTTATGAGAGGTCTGCTTATTTTTTCGCATGCACTTCCACAATTTGAGACAAAAGAATAATCCTTAAACATGATTTAGTATTTTCAATTACAGTGTTAGAGCACGAGAACGTACTTTATATTGAGTAGAATAAAAATGATGTGTTTTTTTCCGTCTACTTCCTTAGTCATGTCCAGGTCCATTTAATTTAGCAATGGATGAATTTATCAAATAAAATCGATGACTATAAAAACTTACTATTCAGGGTCACTGCACAAGTAGTTTCACTGGCTATGGGATCAAGAAGTGAAAGAGCAAGAAACTGTGTCGATCCTAGTCCACCAGCGTGTTCATTCAAGATGTAGGTGTAAGTTAGTAATTATTGAAATATATCTTAACAAATAATAAGTGTTTTTCCTTCTAAAACTAGATTTTCTAGCAAGCAAAATAATAATAATAAATAAAAAGTCATTTTCGGCCCCTAAAAGTACTTTTTGGAATCATTTAAATAAAATTAAAATGAATAATATATTACAGACACAAACAAAGTAAGTCATTAGTTGAATAGTAACAAAGTTATTGAATATGCACTGCAGTTATTTTTTTAAATAATCAAACCATCAAAGAGTTCTCAAGAATTATCAAAGAAGAAAAACTTTTCTCTTATTATTCATATGTAGAAGAAGAATGATTACATTGATCCCTTTTATAAATACAAAGTAAACCAACTAGCTAACACAGCTGTGGTCTAACTAACTAACAAAATTTTAACTAACTAGATTCTATACAAATAGCGCCAAACACAAAATACAGAGTTCGCTGAGCTGGACCTAGACTGGAGCTGGAGCTGATTCTAAAGCTGGAGCCGCTAGAATCCTCTAATACTCCCCCTCAAGATGGACTATGTAAATTGAGAATAGCCATCTTGGACAAGAGATGAAAAAGAAGTGATGATGACAAAGCCTTAGTGAATATATCAACTAACAGATGTTGAGTACGAAACGGTAATAGTCTGATGAAATCGTCATTAATGAAATGACAATCAATCTCTATGTGCTTAATTCTTTCATAGAAGATCAGATTATTGGTAATGTGGATGGCAACTTGATTATCACAGAAGATCAAAGCTGGAAGAGAAATGGTAACCTGCAAATCCAGAAAAAGTTGATGAATCTGAACTATCTCACAGGCTGATGAAGCCAAAGCACGGTATGATGCCTCAGATGAAGATCTGGACGTGGTTGTCTGCTTCTTAGACTTCCAAGAGAATAAAGAATGCCAAAGAAAAATACAAAAACCAGTAATAGATTTCCTTGAATCAGGACATGACCCCCAATCAGCACATGCAAAAGCCCAAAGTTGGAAAGAAGAAAAAAAAAATCAAACAACAAGCCTTGACCTGGAGCTGCTTTGAGATATGTTAAGAGATGATGTACATCATTTAAGTGAGGTTGACGAGACTATGAGACAAATTGACTCAATTTGTGGACAGCTAATGTAATGTTTGGCCTTGATATGGTTAAGTAAAGTAGTCGACCAACAAGTCGACGATACAAAGATGCATCATCAAGTAATTTCCCTTCAAAGGAGATGAGCTTCACTTTAGGATCCATTGGCAATAATGCTAGTTTACAAGCCTAAAAACCAATATCTTCAAGGAGTTACAAAGTATAGTGTCTTTGAGAAAGAAAAATACCCTTTTGTGATCTTGCTATCTCCAAGCCAAGAAAATATTTTAACTTACCAAGATCCTTTAATTTGAACTGTCTATGCAAAAAGTTCTTCAATGAATCAATTGTTTTTGTATCTAATCCAGTTATGATTATATCATCAACGTAGACAAGTAAGGCAATGAAAGAAGCACCTTTCGTGGACAAGGAGTAGTCTGATTTGGACTGCTAGAAACCATGTAATAAAAGCATCTAAAAGAACTTGGAAACCATTGTCTAGAAGCTTGCTTTAGACCATAAATTGATTTATGCAGCCTTCACACTAGTTTCTCCCCCTGATATAATGTTTAGGATGACCTAAAGGCAAGTCCATGTAGATCTCCTCAAATAAATCACCATTGAGAAAGGCATTATTGACATCTAATTGAGCTAAATGTCATTTCCTAATAACTGCAACAACAAGCAGAGCCTTAACAGTAACCAACTTAGCGACTGGAGAAAGAGTTTCATTAAAATCTAATCCTTCCAGTTAGGTGTAACTTTTACCACTAATCGGGCCTTATACCGGTCTATGCTCCCATCTGATTTGAACTTAATTTTGTATACCCAACGACATCCTATGGAGTTCTTGTCCTTTGGCAAAGTTGTAATAGACCAAGTATGATTGGCTTCCATGGCTGCCAATTCATCAATCATAGCCATTTTCCAGTGTTCATGTTTCATTCTCGGGTGATAGAACTGAGGTTCAAACGTAGAGGATATGTTCGGCGATAGAACTAAGGTTCAGAAGTAGAGGATATGTTAAATAGAAGTGAGTTATGGAAAGATGAAAAAGCTTTAGAAGATAAAGACTTATTTAAAGGATATAGGGAATCAGTTTGAGGAGAAGAGGTATTAGTTAGAAGATTACAGTGATAATCACGAAGATAAGATGAAATTTTTCGTGTTTAGTTACCTCTTCCATGAACAGATGAAGGGAATTGATTGATGGATTCTTTGACTTGACTAAGATTTTCATGATTATCTACAATGACATTAGGGACATCATCATGATCATCTGCAAATGATGAATTTGTTTGAGGCACTATAGACAAAGGACTTGCTTTAGGATGATTTAAAAATGAATCTTGAAAAGGATTTGGTAGTAATACATCAGGAAATGGGCAGTGGAGGAAGGAAATGATTGGAATTGAAAGATGTGTTCATGAAAAACTACATCCCTGGAAATGAAAAATGATTTATTGACTATCATATAATTTGTATCCTTTAATGGTAGGAGGATAGCCAACAAACACGCATGCCTTGACTCTTGGATGAAATTTTGTTCTATTAGAAGATAGAGTAGAAGCAAAATATAGACTGCCAAATGTTCTAAGATGGTTATAATCTACATGAGATTTGTATTGGCAAACATAGGGTGTTTTATTTTGTAGCACTGGTGCTGGGGTACTATTGATGATAAAGGTAGCCGTGAGGATGCATTCTCCCCAGAATTGAATAGGGATTCTAGGATGGAAAAACAAAGCGCAGATCACATTTAAAAGATGTTGGTGTTTCCTTCCTACCACAGAATTCTATTCGGGTCTTTCCACACATGAGTATTGATGAATCACTCTTTTAGCACTAAAGAATTCTATGAATCTCAGTTCATTAGCATTATCAGATCTAAAACACTTTATTACTTTGTTAAATTGTGTTTCTATGAGGGAGAAGAATCTGGGTATAATAAAGGTTGCATCAAACTTTTGTTTCATCAAATATACCCATGTAAATCCGGTGCAATCATCAACTAATGTCAAGAAATATTTGTAACCAGCATGTGAAGTCACATTGTGAGGTCCCCCAATTGTTACAGTGAATTAGATCTAAAGCAGCTGCGGATAAATGATTATTAGAGACAAATGAAAGCCTTCTCTATTTGGCTAAGGGACAAACATGACAAGGGATAGTAGCTTCTTTCTTTCTTTAATCAAATTTCAACAGATCAATATACTTAAATGACATACGCCCAAGTCTATGATGTCAAACATGACTTGTTACATTATTTGCCAATGAGTTACAAGGATCTATAACATGATTTGGTCCAGGTGAAACACTAGGAAAGGAATTAACATAGTTACAAGAATTCTTGGAACTAACAATGTTATTCTGAATTGAACTAAAAGAACTTGCATCAATTATATAGAGATCTTCAACACTTTCACCCTTGCCAATCATCTTCAACGTTGGCACAACCTGAATAACACGTGTCAGTGAGAAAACTGACATTTAATGAAAATTTTCTTGTTAAAGAACTTATTAACAACAAGTTAAATATGAACTGTGGCACAAACAATATATCCTTGAGAATGAGTTCAGGTGATAACCTCACATCTCCAACAAACCGAACAGGAATCTTATCACGATTAGGCAAAGTAACAAATGAATTCTGAACTGGTCCTAACTTGTCAAAAGCATATTGATTTGAACAAATTGTAGCTCCAGAATCAATCACCCAAACTGTAGGTGAATTGATTATTGAATTGAAAGAAATAGAAAGGCATGTACATGTCAAATGATCAAAACTGCCTTCTTGTTGTGTCTCAATCTTAGTAGCAGTGAGATGAGTGTTCAACATACTCATCAAGTTTGATATTGAGTCTGATTCAAGGTCTGCATAAAGTTTCCAACCTCAGCTTTTGTCTGATCTAAAGTATAGATTAGCTCAGAAACTGAACCAGCTATAGCACAGTTGGCTTGATTAGCTCGATTGTTGGAACCTGCCTTGTTGTTTGCTCCTCCAATTCTCTGCCTAGACTTATATCCAGGAGGAAAATCATGCAACTTGTAACATTTATTTATGTCATGACATGTGTACCCACAGTATGTACACAAGGGTCTTTTTTTCTCCTATAACTTGTTGGTTAATTATCCTGCACTCAGCTTCTTAGCCTCATTCTTAATATAAAAGGCCATCGAATTATTAATGCCAAAAGTATCAACATTCACATTCACTTTTCTCTGATTCTCCTTTTGCACAACAAGAGCAAAAACTTTATTAATCGAAGGGATTGGGCCCATTAGTAACAACTGACATCTTATTTGTGCAAATGACTTATGTAACCCTATCAAGAATGACATAACATATTCTGTTTGATAATGATCTGCAAGATTTTTATAACCTCCACATATGCATTTACCACATGAACACAAAGGTTTGTAGCTACTGAGGTCTTCCCAAATGGTTTTCAGCCTTGTGAAATAAGTGCTAATAGAGGATTCTCCATGTGTTAAATTCATCAACTTACGCCTCAATTGAAAAATATGTGGACCATTCTTCTGCTAGTATCTCTCCTTAAGATCAACCCAAATGTCATGAGATATTCAGAATATATCACACTTACTGATATCTCATTTGAAACCGAATTGAGAATCCAAGAAATCACCATATTGTTGTTGCAGATCCAAGCATTGAATAGATCGCCAGTTATTTCAGGAGGTGTAATAGATCCATCAATAAAACCTAGCTTGTTCTTCACAGAAAATGCAATCACCATGGATCGACTCTAGAAAGCATAATTATCTCCTGTTAATGGCTGTGAAACAAGCACCAAACCATGGCTATCTGAATGACGGAGAAAGAAAGGATTTGATCCATCATCAGCTGCGGAATTGCTGGCTAATGATGTAGAGATATGAACGGATGATTCGGAACCTCTGTAACCATTGATTAAATTTGTAAATGGAAATGATAAGAAGGAAGCACAAAGAATTGCTCTGATACCACATCAAAGAAGAAAAACTTTTCTCTTATTATTCATACGTAGAAGAAGAATGATTACATTGATCCATTTTATAAATACAAACTGAACCAACTAACTAACACAGTTGTGATCTAACTAATTAACAGAATTTTAACTAACTAGATTCTATACGAATGGTGCCAAACACAAAATACAGAGTTTGCTGAGTTGGAGTTGATTCTGGAGCTGAAGCTGCTGGAATCCTCTAATCAGAATGACCTGAGATCCCACCCAAGTTATAAAATGGGAAGACTAGTACAAATACTATCTAAAATAAATTTAGACATTTCACAATTTTTAACTTAGCGAAACTCTGATGATTGACATGGAGGAAATTTGCTTTATTTCCTCCATGTCATTCGTCGGAGTTTCGCTTGTAAGTTAAACTTGGTAGAAAAGTTTCATTCTAGCTTGTGCTTGTGCTCGTAATTTTATTTTGTTTTGAAGGGAGAATTAAACTTGGAAGAAATCCATTGGTAATTGTTCATATAGAAGCCACTTAACAAAATATTAATAGCGAATTAATTACAAATAATTAAATTGACAAGTATTTCTAATCAATCTTTGGTAACTAATAAAGTCCCTTTGAATTCATGTAATCATATTCTTGATATATACATGCATTTTCTTGATATTATGGATTTATGGTAATAGCATGATGTTGAATTCAATTTACTTTGAATATATTGGATGAATTGTAGCTTAATTTGTTTAGATTATCTAAATTTGTTTAAAGATTATGCAAGAATTAATTTTATACTTTTTGTATTTGTCACATATTTGACATTTAGGGGATGTATTTATTTAGGAAGGTGTATTTAATGTAAACTTTTATGAATATATAAGAATTAATTTAATTTTATCTATTCTTATCCAGCTGTGCTACATACACACCACCACTTGTATATAATTACTAAAATAAATATTGATTATAATGACGTTCTTTTATATTATTGTTATCATTAGTAGTGTAAAAATTGTTTTTACTATGATAACAACATGTAACATGCAATATTATTAGATATTTTTAAAGATAATTTATTAACTATAGTAATTTTCAGAATTGAAAAAAAAAATTTATTTGTTATATATCAAAATAAAAATACTAAAATAAGCATATTTCACGTAGTACAAAAATATTAAATTTAAATAATGGAAGGATGTGCTATTTTATTTATCATAGACAAACTTAGTGCAGAAAAGAGTTTAATTTATTTAATTAGGATTAAAATTGGTATTTTAATTATAAATAAGAATAATCATATTTACACCACAAATTTTATTAAGGCTCCGATTGGTAGGGATTAAAATCTAAATTTTAATATAAATCAAAATCAATAATCAATTTTAATCACATATTTTATGAGATCAATAACTTTTCAACCACACATTCCATTAACTTTTATTAAAATTTTATTTCAATCTCTACCAAACATGGACTAATTATATTACAAAGGGGCAAGCAAAGCCCTACTTTTGTTGAGGGGGCCAACTTGCCCGATATGCGAGAGCTCGTCCAATTTAACATCCGTGCACTAATTTTCCTTATTTCTTGTTTTGAGTATCATACACCCCTGCCACCTTTTTGAGTTATATAAAATCTAAAACGAGGTTTGTATACTTAAAATGATTTGTGAAGATAATAATTTTATTTTTCTTATAATTAATTATAGTTTGTTTGTTCAAGCGAACTATGAGAATATAAATTGATACATTAGACACAAAGTTCGTTTGACATATTTTAATTTTTCATATAGATTTACTTATTTTGTTTTTTAGTGGTACTATTTTTAAAAATATAAATTTTTCAGATGGATAATATACAAAAATATTTATTTATAGTTTAATTAAATATCAAATGCCTAAAAAGGATTTTGAAATATTGTAATGATTTAATATATTAGATTAAAATAACATTCTAGTATATATAGGTATCATTTAAGGTGTATAATATTTCGGACTTTCAGTGAACTACTAACATATACAACCCATGTTTGACAATCATTATTTTAGAATCTTTTAATTTTCACACTCATTTTCAACAATACATTTACACAATAAAATAACTTACACGTAAATCCAGCAAAATTTTCCTATTTTTTAACTATACATTCTCGAAAAAACACTATTCAAAACTCTGTTTTCTTAAAATAATGGTCATCAAACGGGGGCATAGTATTTAGCAATTTTTAACTTGAATTTTATGGTGTGTTTGATCCACATTATTTTGGAAGAATGTATTTTGGAGTAGTAGATTGATGGAGAATGTGTAGTTGAAAAAGAAGGAAAAATTATTGATGTGATGAAAAATATTATTTTATTGAAAAATGTGTTGTTGAAAATAAGTTGAAGAATGAGAATGAGAATTTTAATGTGTACCAAACATGGGCTTAATAAGTAAATGGTTATATTTAACATCTTCTTTTAATTTATAAATTTATAAATATGATTTTATATCGATAAATTTGCATTTGTTAATACTTAAATTATGTTAAAAGATATATAATTCAAAAATTAAATCATTTATCACTAAAATTTTGTTGACAAATTTTATTGTTAAATTTTCATTGTCATGCATATTCAAAATTGTGAATGTATAAAGTCTTTTAAGTATTAATTTACTATTAAAGGGATTATATTAAATTTTAACTAATAGTCATTTTTTTAAGGGATAATTGCAGCAAAAATTCCAAACCTTTAAAACACTGTAAGACTTTCCCCAAACTTTTGATTTGTTGCAGCCGTCACCCCTAATCTTTTGAAACGTTGCTGGAGATGCCCATTTGGACGGTTTCCATCCAAAATACCGTCAGTTGACCCAAAAAATTGATTTTGACCACATTTTAACCAATTTTAAAAGAGCAAAATGATAATTAGCTATAATCATATTGTATAATTAAATAATAAACAATAAAAAAAGTCAACCCTATCCCATACCAGAAGCAGATGTTCTCTTCTCTTAACCCCAGCCAAAGGCATAGCATTGTATATTGAAGCTCTCATGCCGCCAACCGACATGTGCCCCTTCAACAGCATCATCTTCTCCTTGATTACTTTCTTCACGAACTCAGCTTTCAACTCCAAATTTGCCAAAGTAAATGGCACATTCATCAATGATCTCATACTCTTTTCCACCGGGCACCTAGAGAACCCTTTGCTCCCACAATGATGTTATACAAAATATGTGCCTTTTTCACATTCTTCTTCTCCACCTCCTTCAATCCACCCTGAGCAATGAGATCCTCGAACATCAGCCCGCACATATAAATACCGAAGCAAGGGGAACGCCGTGGATCTTGTAATCTAGCATTACAGGAGTATTTTGTTGCGCATTTTCAATCAAATCCGACCTTACTATCACAATCGTAACCCTAGATGGATCGACATTTTACTGGGCTCCAACATAGATCACCCCAAATTTACTCGCATCCGCTGGCTTGAAGCCAAAATTGGATGACCTTTTTTTTGTTTATTATTTAATTATTTAATGTGATTAATAGCTAATTACCATTTTGCCTTTTTAAAATTGAATAAAATGTGGTCAAAATTAATTTTTTTGGGTCAACTGACGGTATTTTAGATGGAAACCGTCCAAAAGGGCCTCTCCTACAACGTTTCAAAAGGTTAGGGGTAACGGTTGCAATAAATCAAAGGTTTGGAGAAAATCTGTCAGTGTTTTAAAGATTTGGAGCTTTTGCTGCACTTATCCTTTTTTTTTTTTTAAATCTATCTTATTGTGATTTTTTAAGCATGAGAAATATCTTTGATATTGTCGTAAAGCTCAAAAAAAGTCTAAATGGACCGTCCAACTTTATCGAGACTCGGGCAGAAAAATGACAGAGGCCCAACAAAAAATTTGTATTTGGACCGAGAAAGATAACTGGGTCCAGAAAATTACGAAGAAGAGCCGCTGATTCAGAATTCCCATCCAGATAATACGTAAAAGTAGAAACTGTATTTATTTGTGGAAACCTTTCGTTCAACTTTAAGAATAATCGTTCCAGGAAACCTGTAACACTCTTCCAATCATCATATCCCCAAAATTTTTCATTTTAGAAACCGAAGATTCCACTCCATAACGATTCTATTGTCAACTGGTAAGCTATTTCACGTTTGACTTTTGTTTTATGAAATTACACGTTCTGTTCTGTTCTGTTCTGTCTGTTTGTCAAACTCTTTTTGTCATTTAATTATTTTTGATGTATTGTTTGTATTTCAAAGATTGCTGAAATGGGATGTTGCTCAAATCTGTATGCGCCATTCTGAAATTATTGGGTGAATTGTTTTAGCTTCCATTCTTCTGTTCTTTCAAGATTTCTTGCATTTTTGATAATGGTTGACATAGTTTTGAGACACCTGCGCTGAAAAAGTGTACAGTTTTTTTGTCAGGTTCCTGCATTATATCATCTAATTTATTGACCCAGAAGATTTTAATTGCGTGGTTTTTGGAAATAGGAGTTTTTTGGTTGGTATTGGGAGAGAGATTTAGGATCCCAAAAGAAGAAGAAAAGATAACCTGTAGTGGGGGAACTGAAAGTTGAAAATTAACCTGTAGTGGGGAATTGAAAGTTGAAAATTCGTTCTTATATTGGACTTTAAAGGAATGAAAAGTGAAGTGTGGAGATGGTCTGTGGGATTGTTCTATATATTATTAGTTGCAACTATATGGATTGCTGCTAGTTTTGTGGTACAGACTGTTGTAGATGGAGGTGTGTCGCCATTTCTTGTAACGTACATTTGCAATTCCATGTTTGTTGTGTATATTCCTTTAGTTGAAATCGGGCGTTATTTGGAGCATAAGTATGGAAGTATATTCTTCTGGTTAAATAAGAATAGTGGTGGTTCGCAAGAATTAGGAACTTCAGAGGAGGTAATTCTTCTCGATGCGGATGGTCAATCTGACAGCTTAAGTACAGATGTGGTAGCACAACAAAAACAAGTGGATCACCATGAAACAGAAGTTATTTTCATACAAGGTACAATTGCTCAGGATGATAATAATACAGGATTGGATGCAAAAGGGCGTTGGACACGTAGGAGAGTTGCAGGAGTTAGCCTACTGATATGCCCATTCTGGTTTCTGGCACAACTCACATTTAACCTCTCTCTGAAGTATACTACGGTTACGGTAAGAATTTGTATTTTTTTCCATTCAATGGATTGTCCAAACTATTCTATTTGTGATGTAGTATTGAGGTTGAGTTCCTTTTCCTGCATGTGTACAGTCCAATACCATCCTAAGCAGTGCCTCCAGTTTGTTCACCTTTCTAGTCGCTCTTGTATTCTTGGGTGAGAAGTTTACTTGGGTGAAACTGATCAGTGTTCTGCTTTGCATGGGAGGAACTATTATTGTCAGTTTAGGTGACTCAGAAACAGGATTAAGTTCAATTGCTTCAAATCCAGTTCTTGGCGACATTCTGGCTCTTCTATCTGCAGGCTTTTATGCCGTGTATATTACCCTTATTCGCAAAAAATTGCCTGGTGAAGATGATTCAGAAAGTGGCCGTGCCAGTATGGCACAGTTTCTTGGATTTTTGGGTTTGTTCAACATCTTGATATTCCTTCCTGTTGTGCTCGTAATTGACTTTGCTAAACTGGAGCCATTCAACATGCTTACCTGGAAGCAAGTTGGTCTAATTGTGGGTAAAGGTATATCTAAGTAAGACTTTTAGCCGTCGGAATTGAATCTTCGATATGTTCTTTAATTGCTTTTAAGTCTTATTCTGCATAGCACTCTTCAACTCATTTACGTGCCTTTCCAAGCCTTTCTGAAGTTGATACATTGAAGTTCATTTCAAATTTTTATTAGGATATTCTCGTTGGGTCATTTTTAATTGAATAAAATCATTTCTTGATACCATAATATCTTTTACGTTGAAATACACTAGAATTAACTCATGTTGATGTAATGCATTCACCACCATGCTACCTGGTGTCCAGGTAGGGGCTTTATTTTCTTGGATAAAGGTATTTTGCAAAACAAAATTCCAGTTGTTTGTGAACTTTAAGAGCATTATATCATGGACTTTGAAGATATAAGTAACAAGAAACTCTTAAAGCTTGTTTGGCATAGATTTTTCAAAATGAAAAATGATATTTTGGAGAATGTGGTTAAAAAATGGGACAAAGTTGTGTGTTTCATAGAATGTGTTGTTGAAAATGATTTTGAAAAATCTATGTCAAACAAGGCTTTAGTTTATGTCAAGAATATTACATTGGTACAGATTATAGGCTATGATGTATCGAAATTCGACACGAACACGCACATATCAGACACGTTGACATGTACGATTAAATTATTTATTTATATCGTATAAATTTAGTTTTATACTTGTTATTAAACTTTTTAATTGAAATATTTTAACATGAGTACTTATTTGTTATGTATTAATAACTTTGAATTAAAAATATATAGGGCGTGTTCCGTAGAGATTAAAATCGGATTAAAATTGAAAAACTAGCCGTTATTGTTGACTTTTATTAGACGAGTAAGACCCAATAACGGCGATATTTTCAATTTTAATTGGTTTTTAATCTCTATCGAACAAGCACATAATATTGCTGATAAAGCAAAGAAAAATGACCATGGTAAAGTGGAAATGTCGTGTCGGATACGAACACGTCACCCTAGTTGAAGTGTCTGGGCAACAAAAGTCATAGGTTTATCTACTCAAATTCCTTCATTTGTACTGAGGTATATTTAAGTATTATCAAAAATCAGAACTATATCTTCTTTTCCCTCTTGTTGAGTTCATCCACCACGGTTATATCTGAAGGGGTGTTGTTCTGGAGTGTTTTTCTAACTGAACGCGGCTAGTCTTTATCTGGGTTCTCTGTCTCTCAAGCATGGCAAAATTAGAGGTGCAGAGGGGTGTAAAATTAAGAGAGATGGCCATAACCTGAAGATGCACACAGCTAAGAAATTGTTAATTCACTTCTATTTCATGATTACATCATCTTCCCATTGATCTGGTGGAAGGAAAAGAAATCACAGGAGAGTGTATCTTGAAGAGTGTAAACAGGACAGAGAGCAAAACTTGATATTTTTCTTCTTGTAACTGCAATTCACTTATCAAAACCAATTCCATCCTCCCACAATTTTGAACTTAATACCACATTTTTGAACTTATCAAGAGATGCATATCTTTATTCATGAGAAAGAGAGTTGGATTTATTTAGAATCCTTGTTGTTACCAGAGGTAGAGGCTTTGAGCAATCTGAAGAGAGATGCTTGTTCGAGCTGTGTACTCGCTTAATGTTTTGTAGGCTTTATGCCTGACACCTGCGATTGAATACATAAATCCTTTTTCTTCTCATATGGTCCAGAGGTGTGTTTCCTACTATCTAAGTCCTCATCATAGTTTATCCTCTTTTTTGTGTCACTTTCAATTGTTAGCATATGTTATCATTTTTTTTCCCTTTTCTATTGTGATCAAGCATCCATCTTAATCCACATCTGATTCATCTTGTGGACTTTTTATGCTTTAACGACTCAAAACTTGATGTTAATAAACATAGTTGGTCTAATAACCTTTCTATATAAACTTGTTGAGTATCTTTTCCATAAAAGGCCGTCCTTTGAACAAAGGAGTCTACGAGCTTTACAATTGTTTCCTTTGAACTTCATGAGTCAAGTTATATACTTCCAAATGTCCACATTCAGGTTTGCTGGATAACGTGTTGAGTGATTACCTATGGGCCAAGGCCGTCCTCCTTACAAGCACCACTGTAGCAACAGCTGGTCTTACAATTCAGGTTCCTTTAGCGGCTATTGTGGATTCAGTGGCCGGAAATGCACCCCATCTCTTGGACTATATTGGAGCTGCAGCTGTAATGGTTGGTTTTGCCGGTATTAACATTCCTTCAGAAGCCTGTTCTGGAACTAATGAAGCCAATCTCGAAGTAGAGAATGGAAACCTCGAACCATCTGGCCAAGAAGGCTTGTCAGCAAGGTAAATGGTAGGTTCTCCATGCCATGTGTCAAAGAGTACAAGATGTATTGTACAGTAATTTTGTCAAAGAAAATGAATTGCAGAAAGTCTATAGTTTGATTCTTTACTACTTTTGGATATACTCAGCACAAATGGACTCCCTCCACTGTGCAATTATACCGCGATGTAGAAAAATATGGGACAAAAGAAAGAAAATATGAATGCCATTTTACCTTTGTTGACAAGTTGTTGATTTTTGTTATTCTTTGTACTTCTTTTCCCCCCTATTCTAGTTTATTTGCATGGATTTAGTAAATATGTCTTCATATTGTAGACACTTAAATTCGTTTTCTAAAGGAAACCCAAAATCAAGTATGAGTTGTCTTTATCTAGTAATGCATATCGCACCTTTGTTTTAAAGGTATAAAAGAAACTAGTAATTGAAATGAAAATGATAAGTTACTCTTTTATTTTAACTCAGTTTTTTTCATGTTTATAAACTAATTATAAACACTTAAGTCGCTTTTTGTTCACGAATTCACGAATAATATTAACTTATTCATTGAAAGTTTCTATTTTATATATAATTTAAGTCGTTATAGACACATATTTTAATTAGTATAGAAAAATATGTTTGTCAAGTGGAAATGTGTACCTAATTTTTCTCTTATTTTAACTTAATTTAATTTACGATTTAGAAGGGCTTTTAAAAGTTAAAATTAAGAAACTGTTCTCGAGAACGTTCAGATAAATTTTTTGAAGTGGTTTGATTTGAATAATTTTTGCCTTTAAGAGAAAGTTGGTATATAGTAGTTTTCTCATCTCATAATATTAAAAAAAAAAAAAAAATCCTATCAAGGACTTCTCATATTTTAACCTGATTTTAATACCTACCAAACATGCCCATATTTTTTTCTTTTTTCTTTTTTGGAAAGTGACCCTAACAATTAAATTACTCAAAAACCAAGCGTGT
>CAIGRK010100871.1:0-15850 GCA_903798315.1 Fraxinus greggii
TTGCCCAAACTTGTTAGAAAGTAAATGACAAAAGTGGCATCACATTCCAATCGATATGAACCATACTTCCAAATTAGTGTTCATGTATCCAAAGACCCAACCAAACCAAACTTTCATATTTAATGCTTCTCAACAAGAAACATGTTCTTCTGTAGTATTTACAATAGTCTTAGAAAGCCAATTGGTAATAAAACATTTTTCCACAACATTGGAGGCTTGTTAAAATCAGGCTATATTAAGAAGACCCTCCTTACCCTTAGTTCCTTTAATGTTAATGCATGAATATATAAACATAGAACTATATGCAAAGTGATATTCAAATTTTTTACTACATTGTCTAATCATACAACATACACGCCCAATAAACTGAATGTTTAATAGTTAAATATTAAACATATCATAACAAATGCTAATCTAGAATCCAATGGTGCGCTAATATCAACTTTCCGATCAGTAAATGCATTGAACTATTTTAATCTCATAATTCCTATTTCAAATATAATATTATGATATGCACAAGATATTCCGTCTCAAGATTGCTGGATAAATTGGTGCATAAATTATATTCCGTTAACATAAACACGTGCATACAAATACAAATAGAGTAATGATTTATCGAAACCATGGTACGCATAATAATGAGCAAATCACGACATACTCAAACGTAGAAAATGTAGAAATACGAAGGAGATAAAATGAAGCAAGATATGAGAATATAAATCTCCTTAAGACGAATTTCACCCCTTGCATGGTTGCATGTGTGCTAATAGGATCAAATGGACGTCCGTCTCCTAAGATACAACGTTTCTTTCAAAATTAATATAGTACAATATTAATTTTGTCTAGTGAACCAACGCATGACTGTGCTTTTCTAGAACGGAAGATATCGAACATTAAATATCGAACACGAAACTCAAAACAATTTGGAAATTATTTTGGCATAATTTGGAGAGGAAAATAACTAGAAATCAATTATATGGAATTGATTTGAAGTGAAGAAAATGGAATGAGGAGGGTTATATTTATAGATTTTCATGTGTTATTTTCTAACGGTTGCATCTTTTGGCATATTTTTAACCATTAAACCACACCATTTCATAATTGATGGTCTAGATTGCACCTTAATAAAAAGTCATGACTTTTCGTTATGCACCTTTTATACTTGAAGAGTCGTCCTAATCGTTACACTCATTAAAGACTTTTTCCAATTCGCACATTTTAATCTTTTTACATACCCTTAAATTCCAACACTACACACTAAAATGAAATAAGAGCATGTTTGGCTAAGCTTTCAAGCAGCCTTTTTGCCATCTTGTTTCGGCTCACTTACTGCCTAAATCAGCCAAGAAGCATCTGCTTAAAAGCTCTGCCACACATGCTTAAATCTGCTAGTCCTATATTTATTCTTTCTCTGCATAGTTTCACTGATCGTGCAGTAGTAGTATTCTTGTCCAGCGTTTTAACATGTTGATGAACAGGTACGAAAATGACTTGCCTGAGGTGGACATTTTTGTTTGCACTGCTGACCCAACAATTGAGCCACCAATGTTGGTGATCAATACTGTTCTATCAGTTATGGCTTATGATTACCCAACAGATAAACTCAGTGTGTATCTCTCAGATGATGCTGGCTCGAATCTTACCTTCTTTGCCCTCCTGGAGGCTTCACACTTTGCTAGTCATTGGTTACCGTATTGCAAAAAGTTCAACGTGGAACCTCGATCGCCTGAAGCTTATTTTGGGTCAGATCTCGGCCGATTAGATGCGGGTCAGGTCAAAGCTCTGGCGTCTGTCAAGGTACTTATTAGTTTGCAGTATACTAATCTGATGACACTTTAGTAGCCTGTCCATGGTATTCGTACCGTACACAGCAATGAGCAAATGGGAATTTCAATGTTTTCCTTAGCTTATTTCTTGCTTTATGATTTTATAGTACACACTGGAAGTTGGAGTCATTTTAAGAACTCTGTTGTTATATTTTGCAAAGCAGAAACTATATGAAGATATGGAGAACAGAATTGAGCTTGCAAAAAAACTTGAACGAGTCTCCAAAAGTGCACTTCTAGAACACGAAGGATTTTCAAATTGGGATAAATTTTCATCTCGAGGAGATCATGATACCATCCTGCAGGTACAATGAAAGTTCCGTTTTCGACCTGACTTCTTGTTTCTTGCCAAGAAACTTGATTCTAAAATTACATATATGTTCTTGCAAACCAGAAATCAAATTTATTTTATTTTTTAACATACAATTAAAAGTGATTTTCTATGTTCGATTTCACATTTACCAGGTATTGATTGATGGAAAAGATGCAGAGGTTAAGGATATTGAAGGGTGTAGACTGCCAACTTTGGTGTATTTGGCTCGCGAGAAGCAACCACAGCATTTCCATAACTTCAAAGCTGGAGCTATGAATGCATTGGTAAGATTCATGTTTACAAAAATCAGCACAAAAATACTAATCAAATCAAATTTATAGAGAAAAAGATACTTTCACATTCTCTGAGCAATTTCTGATTGTTTCTGCTTTTTAGACAAAAAAATATTCTCATTTTGCGTCCCATTCACCTTTTGATTTACAATACTACTGCCCGTTGAACAAAAATCACTTTTTTTTTAAGGCAAGGAAGTTGCATTACATGATATATTTACTCTTGTAATATATGTGCAGATAAGGGTGTCATCAGAGATCAGCAATGGACCTATAATTCTAAATGTAGATTGTGATATGTACTCAAATAATTCACAATCAATTCGAGATGCGCTCTGCTTCTTCATGGACGAAGAAAAGGGCCATGAGATTGCTTTCGTGCAGTTTCCACAGAATTTCCATAATATTACTAAAAATGAATTATATGGAGGAACCCTGAGAGTGATCGCTGAGGTTAGTATATTAATATACTCACATTATATTGACTCATATATGTTGTATATAAAAAATATGCTTATTTATCTTATGAAAAAATATGCTTATTTATCTGATGAATTTTGTTACATAAGGTGGAATTTCATGGTTTGGATGGTTATGGAGGGCCTATGTATGTTGGAACTGGCTGCTTTCACAGAAGAGACATCCTTTGTGGAAGAAAATATACCAAGGGATCTACTATCGACTGGAACACAAATAGTATACGCAAAACAGGGGAAAGTGTTCAAGAATTGGAAGAAAGAATAAAAGGCCTCGCTAACTGCATTTTTGAAGTAAACACTCAGTGGGGCAATGAGGTTTCTCTCTTTTCATAAGCACATTTTCTCATATACATGAGTTTTGCATATAATGTTACAGTGAAAACTGTTCTGATATTGTGCAGATGGGTCTAAAGTATGGCAGTCCAGTTGAAGATGTGATAACGGGGCTGTCAATTCATTGTCGGGGTTGGAAATCAATCTATTTCAATCCAAAAAGGAAAGCCTTCTTAGGTGTTTCTGCAACCACCCTTGATCAGACACTAGTGCAACACAAGAGATGGTCTGAGGGCGATTTACAGATTCTCTTTTCGAAATACAGTCCAGTTTGGTATGGACTAGGCAGAATCCATTATGGGCTCATAATGGGATATTTAACCTTTTGCCTATGGTCTCCTAATTGCTTCGCAACATTGTATTACTCCATTGTCCCTTCTCTTTATCTCCTCAAAGGCATCTCCTTGTTTCCACAGGCATGTTTTCTCCAGTTCTTTCTCATCATTCTGAAATTTAAATTTTCTTCTTGTCAACAAATATCACAGCTTTACTCAACATTCAGGTCTCGAGCCCATGGTTTCTTCCATTCGCGTACGTGATTGCAGCCGAGCACATATATAGCATTATCGAGTTTCTCAGAGCAGGCGGAACAATTTTAGGTTGGTGGAATGAGCAAAGAATGTGGCTTTACAAAAGAACAAGCTCTTATCTGTTTGCAGTCATTGATACCATCTTCAAACTGATGGGATATTCAAATTCAGGTTTCATAATCTCAGCAAAAGTCGCTGATCAAGATGTTACACAGAGATACGAGCAAGAAAAGATGGAGTTTGGATTCACTTCACCAATGTTCATCATTATATCATCGGTGGCAATGATCAATCTGTTCTGCCTCGTCGGGACGTTAAAGAAAATGATTGTTATCGGGGAATTCAAATCTGTTTACGAAACCGCAGCTTTGCAGATTCTTCTATGTGGGGTTCTGGTTTTGATCAACTTGCCATTGTACAATGGTCTTTTCTTTAGGAGGGACAAGGGCAGGATGCCAAGCTCTGTAACTGTTAAATCAGTGGTTTTTTCTCTTTCTTTGTGTACTTGTTTCGCATTTTTATAAAACAACCATGAAATGTTGTAACTTTTCAAACGGAAAAATTAGTTACATAAGTTGCAAGTTGTAATTTCTAATTTACTCTCCGAAGAAAAGACATAGTTTGCAGTATCATTCGATCTTCTATTTTTATACTTTATTGCACTCAAATATATACCCACACATAAATGGTGTGCACAATTTTATCCATTGCATCTCCTCAACCATAATCAAATCCTAGATTAGAAATTTGTACTTGCCATGATTCATTTGTGAAGAATTTCAATTTTAAAGACTTAAGGAAAACCAAGTTTTCTTTTTGGAAATGTTATTGGTTTTTTTTCAAGACAACAAATAAGTGTAATTATAAAAATATAGTCAACTATACATGTCAAAAATATATTTTCCTATATCTTTTATTTTCAACCGTACATTCTTTAATAAATTAATATTACATGCAAATTTAAATTTTTTTTAATCTTTTAATCACACATTCTCCATTAAATTACTGTTCCAAATGTATTTTTTGACAAAAAAAAAGGGCCTCTCTCTCTCTCTCTCTCTCTCTCTCGCACATTTCAATCTTGTAAAATTCAACAATTTGCAAAAATTCAACATTTTACGTGCCTAACACTTGGGAGAATTCACGTTGCTGTCATCGTCGATCCTAACGACAAATTCGTCAATTTGCTACAATTCTACGTTCGAGACTACTTTCGAAACTTAGAATTCTATGTTTTATGCTTAGGAAAAATCGTGTAATTCTTGTGGAGTTTATTGACAAATTCGACATATTGACGACTCTACATTTTAGTTCCTTTTTAAAACGTAAATTTCTATTCTTCACGCATTAGAGAAATAACGTAGTCATCAACATTTAGAAGACTAACAAATGTAATTTTCATGTACTTTGTCTACATCTTCAAAAATTCCAAAAACTTTCAGCAATAAAACATTTCAAGAACAGAAGATTAATGCGCAATTTGTTGTGTTTTCTCGCCTTCATTTTTCTTGTCGATTGGTACATCGCTTATCATTGTGTGGAAAACCTAACGAATCAAGTAAGCAAACGGCGTCGTAAAATTCAAACATCTGAGAAATTCGTAACATACGTGGCGGATTATTATTGGTTATTAAACGTAAACGCGGCACCTCAGTCTTCATGCTGTTGTCGCAGGTAATTAAAACCCGGTCATACCAAGACAATTCAAGTCCAGGCCAATTTACAAGCGCACTTCTCAAAACTCTCGGTTTTCGTACGATAAATCAAAGGGGGCAAAATCTGTTTGATTCCGTATAAATTTGTCTTTCGAGGGGGAATAAAGGTAACAAAAAATCCATTTTTTCCCCTTCTTTATTGTAATTTGTCGTTTGTTTTTGTTAGAATTAATGTATTTTTTCGATTGGGATTCAGATGAAGCTTTCGATTGTGGCGGCGGCGATGGTAATTATGGCCACCGTCGGGGGAGCCTTTGGGATCAGATTTGTGATAGACAGAGAGGAATGCTTCTCGCATAAGGTGGAATACGGGGACACTGTTCATTTTTCATTTGTGGTGATCAAGTCTGAGGGTTCTTGGCATTACAGTGAAGATGGTGTTGACCTTGTGGTAAACATTCTTTTACCATGCCGCTGTAATCCTGTATTTTTCATCAACTAGTTTTGTCGATTGAAATGTGTTTTTGACTAAAAATGATGTGACACCTTTTAGATCAACTTAGGGAAATTTCAAGGGAACAACTGTAATGTTTGTTGGAATTTGATGCTTAGAGATGTAATTTACTATGCCCCAGTTTGTTAGAGACTAAAATTGGATTTTTAATAGATTTTGATAAAAATCGGTAAAATGTATTTTTGAAAAGTTGTGCATCTTGTTAAACTTAATTGTTGACTTTGTCTTAGATTTTAATTGAATTTTAATCCAAGCCAAACAGGGGCTATATTTTTTGTGTAAGCAGTATTGAGAGATGTTTTGACAACTCTGCTCCATTTGGCTTTTACCCTCTTATATAGACCATCTCCAGTCTGCTGCCCTAGTCATATCCAACTACAGTATCTGACCTGGGCCCGTGTACCACCACCCTTTTGTAGAGATTTGATTAGCTAGGAAGTTCGGTGGCAGCGGAGTCATGATAACGCCTAGGCTATAGGTCTGTACCTTAGGTCAACATGATTTTCTCTTGCTTGACTACCGGAACAGTGTTGCAATCCAGGGGAATACCTTTTCAATCGTATATTGATGATGTTTCCGGATGATGTCTCCTATGGTCCGACCTGTGTGGGTGGGGGCTTGGGCTAATCTTCCATGCTGCTGTGTTTGGTTTGGATAAAAAGGCGTCTCTTGACCAATTCAAAATGGACCCCTTAGTAATTCGACATGGATTTTCAGATCGAACGCCAGCAAAATTAATCCCAGTTTCCGTAATTTTTGGATGGATTTTTTTTGGTGTTTTTCGGTTTTGGAGATGCTATAACTGATATGTGTTTGGATGCAATTTTTGTATCCTTGTCCGGAATGAACTCTCAATCTAATTTAAAATACCTTATGAATTGTTAGCCAGATTCATGCCAACTATGATAAAAGATGTATATCTGTGTGCAATATAAATTATTATTGAATGTTCAGTTTATTCTTTGATATGTTTGCTAGTAATTGTTAAAAGTAGAGTGAGAAAAATGAATGAAAATAAGATCAGTGAATGAGGAAACGGTAACTAGAGAATTGTATTCACCGAACTACTCTTGTATTCGCATTTGGGTTGAACGAGAAGGTTATCATTAAAAAGCATTATATTACCAATACATTCTTTGTATTATGACATTGTACAGTTGTGAAAGGGTGTTCCATTCCTAGAACAGATTGCTAGTTTTCTCTCTGACTTTTCAACAGGAGAAAATTAACTGCATATATATTGTACATAATTCAAGCATTTCTAATTGCTCAAATGTTTATGCCCACACGAAAATTTCTTAGATGAAGATGACAGGCTTTAGTAACACAATTCTCTTCCTTTTTTAATGTTGTTATCCTTAGTTATGGAAAAATCTTTACTAGTTCTAGGAAATACTAGTTGCGAGTAGATGAATTGAGACCAATAATTAAAAAAAGAGACTTGTTACACCAGTTCTTTCCATTGGTATATACTTGGTGAGAAACATCAGTTAGTGTTGCTCGTGGACACATTGAATAGACATACATTTTTCTTATCAAATCCCTCTTGCGTCTACAAGGCAAAAAAGAAATGCAATATGCTTATTGTTATCATGTTTATCTAAAAGGCAGTTTGCGTGATGGGATGGTTGTGCAGATCATGTATGAAAATTTTATGCATATGAATTTTTACACACTTTGGTTTAAGTAGTCTTTTTGACTGGTGAGATCGCCTACCCAATTTTAAAATTTTCAGGTAAAGGGACCAAACGGTGAACAGATCCACGATGTACGTGATAAGACAAATGAGAAGCACGAGTTTTTGTCTTATCATCAAGGAGTTTACCGTTTTTGTTTCACTAACAAGTCCCCCTATCATGAAACCATAGACTTTGATGTGCATGCTGGTCACTTTGCATACCATGACGAGCATGCTAAAGATGGTAAGCACGTTTCTGTGATTTTTCTTAAATCTGTCTCTGATGTACCCTTCAAATAATAAACGTAGCATGTTTTGTTTGACATATGCAGAGCATTTCAAACCTCTCTTTGAACATATTGGGAAGCTAGAGGAAGCTTTGTATAATATTCAGTTTGAGCAGCATTGGCTCGAGGCTCAGACTGATCGTCAGGCAATAGGTATTGGTTCACTTTTCTGTTCGTGATGTTATTTATATGTCAAATACTTCTCTGCCCACATTTATTGGATTTGACATATCACACATCATTCTTCTATTGCCAATTTTTTACATCTTTTATTGTTTTCCTTTACAAGCCCAGGTTAGCAATTGGCTTCATACATCATGTGCTAGCACCACATTCAGATCCTTAGTTTCATAAGGAAAAACTGCTTTTCTATACATTATCTTCCACCAGAATATCAAACTTTCCATTTTTCCAAATTTCACTTGAACGTCTAGAAAGAAATGAAAATAATGTAGTACGTAGCTGCTATAATTTATTCATTCATTTTTTCATATTGTATACTGGGTCTCATTCTCCCCAAACCTAACATTAGAGAAGGTCCTTGATGTTTTCCTTCCCAGTAAGAATATAGTACCCAAGCAAGTTGTTTAGGTGCACCACTTTTTAGGTCGTCAATTCATTTCTTTTTATGTGCGTGCATGTGCCAAAGGATGCGACAGTCTCGTGGATCGATTACATTTCATTCACTAACTAGATTTATGTTATTCAAATTGCAGTAAATGAAGGAATGAGCAGAAGAGCAATCCACAAAGCTATATATGAATCAATTGCTCTCATTGGGGCCTCTGTTTTGCAAGTCTACATCTTGCGTCGTTTGTTTGAGCGAAAGCTAGGCGCATCTAGAGTTTAAGTTTGGCGGTATTCTATCAGCTAGAGAAATTCTGGTTTTTTTTTTTTTAATACATTTCTCAGTAACCATTTTGGGAAACATATGCAACATTATAACATTTGAGGCACCTCTCTCTCCCAGATCTTAAATTATTATAAAACCTGTTTCAAGAATTTGTTGGTTTAAATATTTTTGTCTATTCGATTCTACCCTCAACATATCATCACAAGATGACGACTTATTTGAAAAAAAACCAATCTTTGAATACATGTGCTTCTTTTGAGTCTTCAATTGGATTGAGTTGCTTATTTAAAACTTCATAAAACTCTGTTGCCAAACATTTAAATATTAAGAATTTATTTCATGTTTATTCATTATGGGATTTACCCTTGACGACTACTACGTACCAGAGAAGGTTTCATGGATAGAGAACTGTTCGAATATGAATTGTGTGGACGGTTCGAAACATTCCAAGGCAACGCAACAACAGTTAAACTGGGTATGGAGTAAAAGTTCCAAAATAAAATTAGTATAATGTAGGTTGAGAGTGATAATATGGCGTTTGTTTAACAAATAAATATGCAAGTGATTTTAAAATTAACATGAGACAAGAAAAGCTCTACAGGTCACAAGATACAAAGGAACCACGAAACACAACTTCATCGCGATGATTCACCAAATACGACATAGACGTTTTTTCAAGTATTTCATATTCGTCTCTTGCAAAACACAAATGGTGCCGGATAACACCTGCAAATCCTATCTAAGGGCACATATAACTTGAGCCGTTATAGACATGCACTTCTATATTGATACAGATAACTGGATCAAGATTCTGTGCGGGGGCTCTGCATGCAGCACAACCATTTCTTCTGCAAATCAATGAATTATTTATCAGTATTAGTCAGTTGATGCCAGAGAAAATCACAAAATGAAGCCTCGTTTCAATCTGCCTTCTATACATTTGGCCGTGAAAATTACTTCCCTATAAAGTGGCCGAAAACTAAAATACCACATATTTATGGCATACCTTCCTTGTGAGAATACAAAATAATTTATTCCACTATGTTCTTTGCAATAAAAAGACTACCAGTCAGCAATGGTGCAACTGTCATGAAAATTATACAGGTAGAAATCACATATCCATATACGGCCAATAAGAATATCTTCCAGAACAAAGGCCAATACTAAGAGCCTGCTTGGGAGTATTAGGGTACCCATTTTGGGCGTTTATGAGGGTTTTGTGTGATTTTTAGAGCGACTTTTAAAAATCCAATCCATGTTTGACAGTTTATTATCCAGCTCAGACATAAGTTAATTTCCAACTTAAATGTGAAATATTTAATTATAATTAAAATTTTAAGTTATAAGTAAATTTTATATTTAGAAGTTAATTTTGTACTTCTAAATAATTTTGTACACAGATAGTTTTTTATATTTTATAATTGAATTTTTGTAATACTAGTAAAGTAAGCAATTTATTATACAAAAGTGTTTTTTTTCTTTTTATAATATAAGTAACTTCTTTATAAAGTAACTTTTTGCTTATAAGTTTTTTAGTTAATGCATTCTTATTTACAAATTAGTATTGAATAATATATGTGTATTGAAAATAATTATTTTCTAGGGGATAAAATTGGAAGGAATTTTAGAAATGGCCAAAACCCACCAATTTGGTGGGTTGAAAAATGTGGCCAAAATTACACTACACCGGTTTTGGAGATATTTAAACCATCCACAAAATCGGTGTCCAAAACACTAACAAGCACCGGTATTCCCAACATCTCATAAACGATGCCATCCAAAAGGTCAAAACCATAGAGAAAACTCCTAAGCAAGCCCTAAGAGCCTATTTGATGTAGATTTTTTAAGAATAGATCGGTGTGATAAGATTTTTTTTTTGAGGTATGGTGAAAAAGTAGGAAAAACTAATGAGTCTAAGTGCAAAACTATTTTATTGAGAGAATGTGTAGTCAGAATGAGTTTTTAAAGAATCTACAAAACAGGGGTTACATTTCTCACACAAAATTATGCCGAATAAACCAAATGAAAGACAGTGAGACGTGAAAAAAATGGTTCTAAACCAAATGCTGAATAAACCGCTATTTACAAGACATTTAATGCATATCCATCTCACCATAACTTCATATTCAATGCCAAAAACCAAAGCCGAAAACTAAAATAAGTCATCGAAGAACAACTTACACCCTGAGATTTTAAAGGTTCCACTCCATGCTTAGTACTTGTATCCACCTTTGAAGGTGACTCAGGTTTCCCACCTGTCTTCTTCTCATCCCTGGCCTTGTTAAATATGACAGTAAATCCCTCTGCGGAAGCAGGGTCATTAACATCCCAGTCGCCAAACTTTGGCAATGGCCGACCCTTCTCCTGCCCAAAGTTACAGATAAAACGCAAATAAAGTAACGAAGATGTGCAGAAAGCTATTGAAAACCCAGAATAACTGGGGCCAATCAGTTATCAAAACTGAAGTTAAAGATTCCAGGAAAGAGATGACTACAAGCAAAAGCTTAGCAAAGATAAATCACTTCTAGTACAGATAAATCGTCAGTTGATATTGCTTAATGAAAGGATCACAAGAGGAGCTGAGCATCCTATACGGCTGAAAGTAGGATAATCAATTCACAACAACAAATGAACCAGATCCAGCACAAGGAACAAAATATTTAAGCTTTGCAGTTTGGAAAATGAAGGCGAAGACTGCACCTTTTATACACATGGAGAGTTGCTTCTAGGACTTGCATAATGTTCTTCAAGTTCTTACTCCTACATTAGTAAATTCAAAATTCTTCAAACTAGTTCTGCTTCCACGTTGCTTTCGTATTGTTTTTTCTTTTTACCATTTTTCATTTCCAATCTCGCATAAACTTCTTCAATATCTTTTCATTGGTTTGAAAGAATGGATCCAAGAATCGATATATGCCACTTTAATTAGTTCCAGTTACAAAAATATTAACTTTAGTGAAGAGAGAACAAAAAAATGGAAAATTGCTGTAAATGCACAACGTATGAATGTCAAATGTGAAGTGCTCATAGAAGAACTCTGAGGGCTTATTTTCCTTTAGTTTACTGATGTCTACGAACATGCAACCAAAATCCTTTGAAACCAAATATGGACTTTAAAGGTGAGGAATCCAAAAGGCCAATTGTGTCATTGAAGCAGAATGATATGGTTCTGAAATTCGTTTCACTAAAATTACTAGTCCTCTTAACTTCGTCTGAAATACTGAGCAAATTGGCACCTGCAATGAGGTTAGACACTGGAAACTGTGGATGGGAAATGATTGCAGAGAGTCGTATGTAAATTTTTCTAATTGAAAACCTAAGTCCATTCAGAATATAAGTATCTATACTATATCTCCATCCTCTAACCCAACAAAAAATGTTTCTCAAACCACTACAAACTGTGGATGGAAAATAATTGCTGAGTCGTATGTAAACTTAGAACACCTAAGTCCATTCAGAATATAAGTACTATGCTACATCTTCATAAGCCCATTCAGAATATAAGTATCTATACTATATCTTCATCCTCTAACCCAACGAAAAAGTTTCTCAAACTACTACAAACAAATTTTAATTCCAAAAGTATATGATACGTAACAATCATTCTTCTAAATGCACGAAGTACCAGTGTTGCATACTTCAGTCTAGATCTATGTCATGGAACACTTGTTAGATAATTAGTGAGGATCATAATTCTACAAATTATATTGAAGAGTTTTTATTTGTTATATAAATAGATTCATTTATGCACTTTGAATTCTTTTAGCCATAGTAAACATAATATTTTACCAGAAAAAATAAAGAAAAAAGATCAAGCCAATGTTTGATTCACATTCTTTTCAAACTCTTCTTTCTACACGATCATATTCAACCACACATTCACACAATAAAATATTCTACACGTAAACTCAAAACTTTTTCCCTATTCAAAACTCATTTTTTTTAGGGCTAAAAGTACTAATTTTTAAACAATTAGCCTTGCCTACATACATAAAATTTTGATGTTTGACGAACTTGACTTTCAGATAGATCCCGCACCCAACACTCTCACCTGTATCAAGTAAAATATCCTAAAAGGGATTATATTCAACTATATCTCCAAAAACAAAGACATTAAAATATCACCACTGTCTTTATAACCCACTTAATGTTTCCTTAAAAGAGAAGGAAGATGTTGCAGGGGTCAAAAGGTTTCATTATATGTCATTAAGGATCGATGGTTGTGGCATAGTAGCACTAAGTCCAAGTGAAGGAAGTGACAAAAAAATTTAATTGATACAACGGAAAAGCACTGAAAACACAATTGTGAATATCTTTGTCTTGGTAAAATATAAAATTTTCACGAAGTGGACATTCCAGTTTGCTGTCATCCATTTTCCATCGAGGACTCCCATATTTAATTGGCCACTAAAGAAGGTAACCCAGAGTGGGAAACTAGGCTACTGTTGCACAAATTAGAAGATATAATCTAGACAACTGAAAAAATAAGAGTACTGGTAATAAACAAAAAGAAATCTACCAAATTCCCAAATGAAAATATTTGAAGAAGTTTCAAATTAAATGGAAACAATTTTACATATTGCCATAAATATTTCATCTTTTCATTTATTTGGTCTGGTTATTTTTCTTTTTGATATGGAGAATAGGATGACACCTAAAGAAAAACACGGATTAAATTTTAATTTATTCGCTTGAACATCTCCGGTAAACAAACAATCATAGCACGTCAAAATTCAATCATACAACGGCAAACATCCAATCAAATTTTTTCTATAATATATTTCTTAATATATTGTCTCAAATAGCAACAATTCAACAGTACAAACCCTTACACCAAAGCGATCAATCAAAACGTCAAAAACACAAAAATCTCCAAATAAAATTAAAGGATTAGCAGAATAATCAAACAAAAAAGAGAACCATGCCCGAAACGATTCAAATCCGAGTCAAGTAATCAATAAAATCCAAATCTGAGACTTGTCAGAATTACATACCGACATGAATCCGTAGGAAGAGAGATTTATAAGAATAAAGAAAATGACTCGAGCAGTAGATATAGAGTTGAAGACGTCGAAGTGTTAAAAGTAATTTATACTCGAGAAAGAATAATAATGGAACGAGAATGTGAATGCAAAGTGTTTTATTTTTGGCATTTCCTTGGGGATAAAGCGGCTTGTATATCATGTTTGACGTCATTTTTGTTGGAGAAATGCTACAGTTACATATCTTGGTACACAACTTAGTACACATCTCTCTCACATGTGTGTGGGGTCTACAATAGGATCCCTTGGTACACAACTTGGTACACATCCCTCTCACATGTGGATCCCACTGTGGATCCCACACACATATGAGAGGATTCTGTACTAAATTGTGTATCAAGTGTGTATAAGTAGCAAATTTCTTTTTATTGACAAGATATGAACGATGAAAATATTGTTTCATTTTTTAAGCGGTCAAATGATAGGTTAGACACGTGACGAGATGTAAAACTTAATATACATTATGATGTACACGAAGCATGACTGGTTCGTTCGGGGTGCGTTTCAAGTGGGAAATGAGTGAATTACTTTATTTATTATAAAAATAGTTTCAAAATATTTTATTTGAAAACTGAATTTTATTGTCTCTTCATAATTTGTATCACAAAATTGACAAAAAAAAAAAAACATTTCACATAATTTCCCATTTCCTAGTATTTTTTTTCCCAAAAAATATAGTCCTTGTGTTTTGCCAATCTTCTTATCATTTGAAGGCAATTGTTTTGACCCTCCGTGTTTTGAAAAAAATAAATTCATCATCAGTACATTCGATGGATATTGGTTGACCCTGTAATTAATTTTTTTCTCTTTTTTGGTTGAAAATAAAATAACTATTTCCCAATGCAAAATCATACACAAGTCTTCTTTTCAAGACTTATCGCAATTACTTCTAAAAATTTTATAAATAAAAAATGAAATTCAACCTAAGCTTAAGATAGGATGTTGATGATAAATTAAGAGAGCTAACAAGGCTAGATTTCATGTTAATGTGCAAGCAATGAAGCCCAGTTTGATTCCCCTGGAAATTAGATGTTTAATAGATTTTGATAAAAGTTAAAATACATGATTTAAAAATTGTGAATTTCATAAAATATATGATTAAGATTAATTATTGATTTCACATTTGTATCAACGTTTTTTAGCTAAATCAAACACGAAATATATATGTCAATAACTAAATAAAAAGGCATTTAATTGGGAATCCTTTTCCTTTTTTTGGGAAGTTACAACCACCACCAATGAGGAGAGAATATGTATTCTTTTGGTAGAAGATAAGATGCCAAACTATACAAAAATTAGCATCATATTAGTCTCACTTATTTTAAGTTAATAAGTTCGTCAAACATAATTTTCAAAATTACATTTTTTTTATTTAATAAAACTCACTCTTTTATAGTACGCTTTAACAAAAAGTAAGTCTAAAACTCATTTTATACCGCGATCTTGCAAGTATATTTATAAGAAAACAAAAATGAAAATGAAAGATTAGTTTTGTGCCAAAGCTAAAGTAATTTCAAATCTGATTCTATGTTTTCAGCAACAAAAAGGTTATGCTATACTCTAAATAAATTAGGAGTCGACTCCATGAACCCTCCTTCCTCACTAAATTCAATTCATTGCTAGATCGACTAAAAGATTCAAGCCATGCTAGAGCATGTGGATTCAAGTACGTCAAATTTATTTTTGCTGATGTGATCTGTGACATAAGTACGTTGAATCACATGCTCAGAAGAATCCAACAGAAGAAAAATCTTAATTTCATTCCAAGAAATACGAACTTTTCACATAAAATAAACAACATAAGAGTGTGATTACAATTTATAAATAAAAACCTTAATAATCAATGTCAAGCAAAAATAATACTAAGAGCCTGTCTGGGCACAATTACCCCCTGCAAGAATCAATTTTCCAATCAAATCACTTGGTCCCACTTTGCCAAAGGTGAGCACGTTTGTGTGGACAAATGCACGGCTGAATGGTGCAACGTTCACATTTTTACTTCATCAACGGTTGGAATTAACACACTCAGTGCACCCAGACAGGCTCT
>CAIGRK010100876.1:0-16903 GCA_903798315.1 Fraxinus greggii
GTATGAATCAACTTATTTATTCACAATGTCTAACTTAATTCACGTGCGTAATTAATATCAAGTCTTACATAGATAAAAATCAATCAATCTAAGCATGTAACATATTCACAATTTATAAATCAACACATAATCTCAAATATATTTATCATTGCTGGCCAGGCTTCCTAATCCGCACTAGAAAACAAAAGAGAATATTTTTTCCAAATTTTCCAATTTTGGCATTTTTCTCATATATAAAGCAATAAACAAACAATGACACACAAAAAGTAAAACTCAATGTTTTTTCACCCCCATTCTTAAAGTAGACATTGTCTTCAATGTCTTAAAATATAAGTAAGCATATAAAGGGGTGGGAATGAAAGGAAAATGGTACTCCTCGAATTTTATCTCTAATATTTTTGAAGTTGTTGAAACAATGCATTCCATTCATCAAATTGCTAAGCTCTTTCCGCTTGATATCCAAGTATGTGTCAAGGGTGAAAAAAAATTATAAGAATAAAATGGTAGTAGAGAACGTGGCGCGTACGATAACCATTTTTTTACGTCCCCAAAAAATTGAAATGCGCGCCACATGATTTTTCTACAAATTTTACTCAAATAAATTATCCTCTTATCTAGGCTAAGTGTAGATGAGATTACTCTTTTATTGAAACGAAATGTGCCTACAACTAATGCAACCTAGAAACTACATGCAATGCATATACTGAAAGCAAATAAATAAAATGGTAAGATAATGGGTTGCCAGAGTAAGGGCTTAATTTATAGTCTTTAGCTAGATTTGCAGCTTGATTCAATCACAGTAGTTCGAATAGGAGATTTTCGCCCTCGTACTCCTTGCAATTGCGATCCTTACATCCTCTTTTTACTCTCCAAATCAAGAACTTTCCGTTCTTGTCTTGACAAAGAATTCCATCAACTTTAGATTTTCTCTTTTGGGGGCTATATTGAACATCTCCATCAATATACTTACATTCATCAAGGTTTGTGGGTTGTTTGGATCTATTGTGTGGTTTAAAAACTTCTTGTTCATCCTCCACCCTCAAAGTCTACTCACCTTTCTCCATGTCAATTAAGGTTTGACTGGTTGATACGAAGGGTTGACCCAATATTATTGGGATATTTAGATCTTCTATATCAAGAACAAGTAAGTCTGTCGAGAATATCAACTTTCTAACTTAGATATTTGATGCTTCTATCAGCTAGCTATATTGATATTTGATGAGTACATCATCAACCTTGCCTCTTGGATATTTGATGTTTTTATCAGCTAGTTGTAGTGAAACATTTGTTGCTTAAATTCTCCAAGTCCTAATTTCTTGTAGATAGATAAAGGCATTACATTAATACTTGCACTTGTATCATATACAGCATGAAAAGAAAAATCTCAGCCTAGTAAAATAGGCAAAGTGAAATTCCCTAGATCCTTAAGTTTGGGGGGAAATTTCTTTTGTAGCCTTGCACTACTCTCCATCAATGCAACTTTTTCGAACTCTAGAAGCTTTCTTTTATTTGATGTCATATCTGTGAAGAATTTTACATAATGGACCTTCTTTAGCATGTCCAAGAACTTCTCAAATTGTTCTTCCAACTTCATTTTCAACAAGCTCTATGGAAAGGAGATAAGAGGCACATAAATCCTGATAAGAACGGTTACCTTAACTTGTGGACTATTTGACTTCTAATCTGGAGTTATTTTTGTTGATTGCTCAAACTAAACCACGTGCTTCTCATCTGTGGAAGGTACCTTTTCATTTACTACATCATATCTCTTAACTGTAATTTCTGGAAGTTGAACCCCACTTCGCGTAGTAATTGCCTCAATTTGCCTATTTTCCACAACTCTTACTGCCATTACCTAGTGTTTGGGATTTTTCACAATGTCACTTGGTATGTTCCTATAGCTATCTTTCTGAAAGTACTTTTCCCATTTGCCCTATCTAATTTTCCAAATTCTGTATAGTGGCCCCTCGATCTTGAAAACTTCTCTCTGTCTGTTGCATGAACTTAGTTGATGCTTCAACTATTTTGGTCATTGCTTTTGTTGATGATGTTGCCAATTTGCTAAACGCTTCTTCCCATGCGAGCTTCTTTTCTGGCAGTTGAAAACCAAGTAGTGCATTCTGTTGTGGTGTACTTTGAGCTGCCAATTATTACTTCAAGAAAAAATGGGATGATTTTTTCAATTGGCATTGCGTGAATTGGAGTGGAGATTATTTTGTTGCATCTGGAAATTCTGAATGTAATTTGCATCCTCAACTGATTGAGTAAACGGAATCTTCACGATAATCTATATTCTCATAGTTTCTCCCACAATGCTTACATTCATTTGATCTACCTTCTGAGTGCTGCCAATTATACTGAGATCACTGTTAGTGAGTCAACTTCATAGATTCCAGTAGCTTTCTTCCCACTTGATCTTTCTGATGACCAAAGTGCACTAGTGAATGCAAGATCCTCCATGATCTGATAGACTTGATCGGTTGTTCTTTTTATGATCGAACCGTTACATCTAGAATCAACGTTAGTCCTGCTTGTCGGATTTAGCTCAATGTAGAGATACTGCATTTGGAGCCATTTTTGAAGCCCATGCAGTGGACACTGACGAATCAATCCCTTGTACCTTTTCCGAGATTTATAATAGCACTCCGAGTCAAGCTGAAAGATTGTAGTGATTTCATTTCTCAACCTGGCAATCCTTTTAGGTGGAAAATATTTGTTCAGGAATTTCTGGCACAGACTGTTCTAGCTGGTGATGTCGTGAGGTGGAAAAGTATCCAATCATTTCTTGGTTGAGTCTCTCAAAGAGTAAGGGAAGAGCCTCAGGCGGATTGCTTCATTTGAAACCCCTGGATATTCTATTTTTACACACATGTCCAAAAATATTGAGATATGAGCATTGGGATTTTTGAGTAGCTCTCCCAAACAATTGTAGTGCGTTCTGGAATATATCGATCAAATTCGCTCTCAAGTGGAAATCTGTCTGGCCAAATGCTGGATATACAATGCTAGATTTACTTTCCACATTCGGTGGAACCATGTACTCCCTCATCAACCTCGCGTTCGCATTACCCGGAGCTACAACCGGATGTGATGCATTTACATTCAATTCAACGATCACCAGATTTTGTATTTTTTTGCCATGGTTTCTTCTAACTTTTTGTGTGCTTCTAACTGTTATCTTCTCCTAAATCTGAATGTTCGTTCGATTTTAGAATCAAATTGAGAAAGATCATCGTATCTCGAACTTTGCATACAAGATCCTGAAAAAGAAAAATAGAAAACACTATAATAATTTTCTAATTTATGAAATTAACTATTAAAGCAATAAAAATTCAAATTAAAGCTAGATTTAACTAAAACTAATTAAATAATAGGCTTCGAAAATGGTGACAAAGAACTTGATCATTTGATTTCTCGCAAGTGAATGCGATCGTGAATAAGTAATAAAATAGTGAATAGTGTGTCGAACCCACGAGGACTATATACTTAATCTAAGGGCAATTAATTTCAACCTTAATTGAATAACCATTTTGGTTTGAGTATCTATACTAAATGATCTAATTATATTAACTACAGTAATTAAGAAGGATTGTCAAATATGGGAGATGAATACTAAGATTTCGAGTCCCCCCATGTTAATCCATTTTTAATACAATTAAATATCATGACAATATGTACGTATTCATGCTTATCAATGTTCCGAAGTTAATTAAAAGCATCTCTCGATATCAATTAAATATATCTCTTCATGTGACATTCATATATCTCTATGAAAGATGTGAACATGAAAATATGCACTAAAATGTTAGAACACTTATAGAAATCATGCAAAGTATAGCGGTATATCTCTATTCTCTATTAGACTTTACAATGATCGTTATAAGTGTCATCTAACTTGAGCCAATCTGCATCAGACCGATCTCCTTTCTCGTAAGTTTTTTCCCCTGTAGCCGCCGACTATGCAACAATTTTCAGCCACCTCCCGTTCGCCAAAACCACCGGACATTGGTACCAACATCACCTCCTCAACATCCTCTACAATTCCCACCAAACATCTTCCAATATCATCAACTCACGTGGCTGAAATCAGGAATCAAAACCAGCAAGCCGAAACTGTGCAAACTGCCGGAATCAACTCCTCCGCCACCACCTTGATCGTGGACCACTACTGGTCGATGGGCCATGTCCAGGTGACTCTAAATATCACCTCGATTTGATCCAAACAACAGTAGCACGAACTGAATTAAACACATAATATGCGCCAGTCGCGAACCCCATTCAGTGCAGTCCGAATAATGTGAATTCCAGCGCTGTCCAGCCAACCCATGGTCGTGGACCACCTGGGTTGGGTTTGTCTACCTCAGGAGCAGCTGACCCAGTAATGGGTCAGACCCAATTACGAACAGGTTCAATTTATGGAGGTAACTCGAGCCATATGTGCGAAATTTGGTACCAAGGGTTTTGATGATTCATTGCTACTTCAAATGTTCAATTCCACGTCTAGTAATTCAATTGATGATGGGAAATTCTTGGGGTCAGCAACCAATTTAACTAATTAACAGCTCCAATGTTGAATTGGATTAACGCAGACATGATGCTTGCGAATGAGATTTAAGAGATTCAATTGACACTCATATTGATGTTCTTGACCCAAATTCGACCAATATAACTGCAATTGAAGGTCATAAGCTTATGGGTAACACTTTAATTGATAGAATTGTTGATCAATCGAGTCCCAATTTCATCATTCAATGTTCGGTCAGTGAGCTCCCTTCAATTCCAAATTCTGGTAATATGGATTCTATGCATGACAAAACAAACCCTCCACTGAATTCTGCTACTATCAATTCATCTTCTCAGCCAATGCCTTTGATCAATAGCTTGACGAATCTCACCGCCAATTTTGAACCATCATCACGGGGTCAAGTTGAAAACGGATTTTAATACTTCAATTCTCACAAATGCTAATCGGAATTGACCTCAGCAAGTTCCAAATTTGGGAAATATATCAGATCAGTCGCCAGATGATTACTCACACGCTGCCCCCACGGGACCATCGGCCCGTGGCTCTCAAGAGTGGCCCCCTCTGGGCAATTCCACAGTTTTGAACTCATCTAGACCACTTGTTACCTCTTATGGTGCTCCGGTTAATACTCAGGCTCCATGGTCTTATGTAGCAGCTGTTAATAACAGAGCGGTTGTTACTCAGGCTGAGAGGAGTCAAAGGTAATCTTTTCCTAATGTGCTTCGGGCTCCTCAGGATACAAGAGATCACAGTTTGGTTTCTAAGGAACCGTATATCCATCATGGTGAGCCTGCTATCTTTTTTTGATGAGTCGGAAGAACAATTTTTGGCGGAGGCATATAGGTTTACCCTTGTTGGCAAATTTGTCCATCGTATACCTTCTATGATCAAGGTACGCAAAACTTTTATGCGCTTTGGTTTTATTGGTGATTATGAGATTGACATGATTGATGTTGAACACATTATCATTCATATGGTGCACGAGGATGATTATTCACGATTATTCCTCAAACTCACTGGTACGTTGATGGTTGTCCTATGCAGGTCTTTAAGTGGACCCCCTAGTTTTAGTCCTAAGCATAAGGCTCCTATTGCTCTATTTTGGGTATCATTTCCTTTGCTTCCTATTCATTTTCGGGCTAAGAGTGCATTATTTGCCATCGCTAAGGCTATTGGGCTCCCACTTCGTACTGACAAAGCTACTTCTGATCTTCGACGACCTAGTGAGGCATGAGTTTGTATTGAGGTTTAACTGGAGTGTAAACTCCAGACAGAGTGCGAATAGAGAGGGAGAAGAAGGGAGGATATTGGTAGCCTATTGTATACGATAAGGTGCCAGACTTTTGCTTTCGATGTAGACACTTTGGACATTCTGATGAGAGCGGTTCTAGTGGTCTCCATACTACACCACCTTCTGTGGCCCTTTTTGTGGTTGATTAGACTACAGGCTAAGGATAAGGATAAAGTGAAGGAGGTTGTGACTGCGCCTTTCCAGAGATGGACGCCAGTTAAGCGCAATCAGAAGAGACAGGACAGTACATCAGATGTGATTTCTCATTCTACTCCTCAGAGTGTTACCACTATTGCTCCTACTATCACCTTCGGTACAGTTACTACATCACAGACAGCTGCTAGTCATATGGCTCCTAGCCTTTATACTACTCCACCTGTTATTAGCAATATTGCTCCACATTTTACGACCTATCTACCATCAGATCATTCTACAGTTGCTCCCATTAGGGTGGATACTCAGATTTCTCCTATTATTACATCAGCTCCTCATTTAGCAATTCAGTCTCCGAACCCCATCATCAATGCTCCTATGATGGTTAGTTCTACATATTTTGATCCTCTCTTGGTGGATATGTTAGAGAGGCCACGGGGTTATATGGACTAGATGTTCCTGTTATCTTTGCACCGTGTCAGTAGAATATGGAGGCTTTTTATCTACAAATCAGTCAGATTCTGATATTTTTTACTTATATTGAAGTTCATCAACATGGTTCATATCGTCGATCTTCTGTTGATGACTTAGCAGTTATGGCTGGTAGGATAGAGGAGGATGGTTTTGTCCCAGTTGGTCAGAAAAGAAATTTGAAAGCCATCGATTCTTCATTTTCTAGGATGGTGATCAGGAGTCGGTCATAGGATACCTCTTCACGCACATCCAGATGAGTACTATCATATGGAATGCAAGAGGTATAGCTCATGTAGCTACTCGCCGACGTCTGAAGAGACTTATACAATTTCATCAGGTTTATTTCTTGGTTATTCTGTAGCCTTTTGTCCTTCAACATAGATTTGCATTCATTCGACGATATCTGCGCTTTGACATGGGAGTTCAGAATGAGTCGAACAAGATCTGATTTTTTTTGGAATGCGGGGACTACTGTTATTGTTGATTATCTCCAGTTCCTTCACGTTATAGTTAAGGATCCCAAACTAGCGCCTGCCATCTATCTGACTCCTATCTACACTTCAAGTGACGTAGCTATCAGGAGGAATTTGTGAGAGGGTCTTCACCACATTCTCCTTGGTATGGACGATCCTTGGTTAGTTGAGGATAATTTAACGTTATTACACATGATGGTGAGCGCACTGGTCATAATACTCGTGATCGAGACACTATTGTTTTCTCTGATATGATGTTAGATTGTAGTTTGGAGGACGCTGATTTCCTTGGGAATCGATATGCTTGGTCTAACGGTCGAGTCAGAAAGAGACTGGATAGGGTACTCATTAATTCTACAGCTGCAGCATTTTGTCGGCAGCTTATAGTGAGGCACTTGAATTGGACTTCAACTGATCATTCGCCTTTATTACTTCAGTGGGTTTCTGATGATGATTTGGGGCCTAGACCTTTCAGATTCCTCAACGTTTGGACCAGGTATCATGATTTTTCATCCTTTATCGCTCAGACGTGGTCGCTGCCTATTCATCTTACGAGGATGGCTGCTCTTTGGGATAAGTTCTTTAAGCTGAAACATGGACTATATTGGTGGAATCGACATGTGTTTGGAGATGTTTTCCAATGGGTACGAGAAGCTGAGGATATGGTGAATGAGATAGAGACAGTATATGATAGAGACCCTACATCGAAACATCGTGATCTATTACATCATGCCTAGGCAGTTTTGAACCGGACATTATCTATTGAGGAGGGTTTTTGGAAGCAAAAGGCCTGTTCACGATGGGTATGTGAAGATGATCACAATACTCGTTATTTCCATGCAATGGTTCAGGGATATTGGATCAATCGCGTATTAGGTCCATTAGGACGCAGGCAGGAGAAGTCTTAGATACTCCTACTGACATTCAGACTTTAGCTATTGCATTCTATTAGGATGTTCTCTCTGTTCCTACATAGCCGATGGACCCCATTCATTCTGATATCATCACCAGGCTTTTGACGGAGGATGATAATTTGGCACTAAATCGCATCTCTTTAATTCATGAGGTACGGGAGGCGGTGTTTAGCATAGATACTGAAAGTACTGCAAGATCGGATGGATTCTCATCCTTATTCTTCCAGCATTGCTGGGACATTATTCAGGACGAGGTATACAGGGGCAGTCTTGGACTTCTTTGATGGTGGCCATCTTTCACGGGGTTTTGCTGCTACTACTATAGTATTGCTCCCTGAGAGGGATAGATTTTGTAGATGGACTGACTTCAGACCCATCAATTTATGTACAGTACTAAGCTTTTGAACACTAAATTGAGACACTGTTACCGCACGTTATATTTCCTCAATAGAATGGGTTCATACATGGTCGCCTAATTGGGAACAATGTTCTTTTGGTTCAGGAGCTTCTCCAAAATTTGGATCATAGAGTGTGATGGGGGTAACACTATGCTGAAGCTATACATGGCTAAAGCATATGATCGCATGGATTGGGGATTTATTCTATATTAGAGGCCTCTAGATTTGATCAGATTTGGATCGATAGGATCAGGCGATGCATCTCGAAATGTCATTTTTCTGTACTCCTAAATGGCCGTCCATGTGATTTTTTCCCTCCTCATGAGGGCTTAGACAAGGATATCTTATCTCCCCATCCTTGTTCATCATAGCTGCATATTACTTTTCACGCCTGCTCACTCAGAGGTTCCAGGAGTATCCCGGTATGTGTTATCGACATGGAGGCAGTACTCTTGTCTCACACCTTTCATTTGCTGATGATATGGTCATATTCGCGAAAGGTCATAAACAGTCTATCAGGGGGATTCTGAGTTGTCTGGAGCATTATGAGGGGGTTTTTGGTCAGTTGGTAAGTAGGGACAAGAGCGGACTCATGCTACCCGGACGGGCATCTACTAGTCAGATTAGACGATTAGAGATTTTGACTGATTTTCGACACCAGCAACAGTCTTTCACTTATCTGGGAGTCCCCTTATTTATGGGGACTAAGAGAAGCTTCATTTATGATGACCTTATCCAGAAGGTTAGGAATAGGATTTCAGGTTGGGCTTCATGACTTTTATCATATGGGGACCGTATTACTTTGCTGAGGTCAGTACTCTTCTTCGTGCCATTACACTTTCTTTAGATCATGCGGCCCTTAAGGCTATTCTGAAGAAACTTGAGAGCATCTTTACGTAATTCCTGTGGGATTCCAAAGAACAGGCACGACGTTTACATTGACGGAGCTGGAAGGAGATTTGTCTTCCTAATGATGAGGGTGGTCTAGGCTTTAGTGGTGGACACCTTCTCTATGAAACTCTAGTGGTTGTTCCATTCTCAGAGATCTCTTTCAGCCCAGTTCTTACGAGGCAAGTATTGTATGGGGACACATCCTTTATTCGCAGCAGTTCCTTACTCAGCTTCTCCTATCTGGAAGAGGCTAAAATTAGTTGGTCCTTGAATAGAGGCACCCATTGCTTGGCACCTTGGAGCATGTCAGATTTTCTTTTAATATGATTGTTGGATGGTTGAGACAACATTGGCATCCCTATTCCCACACGACAGCACACATCTGCGAGGGTGCGGGATTTCTATGATGATATTGAGTGGGATATTAGACGTTTATTACAGGTTCTCCCTCATTTTATGGCGGAGTAGATAGGGGCTATACCTTTATGTTCGATGCCTCGAATCGAATTTTTTGGCGGAATACATCGGATGGTAGCTTCATTATCAAGTCAGCATGGTAGCTCGTACGTTCGGGATACCAGTATCAGGATTCGTATCGGTTATTATGGAGCTCCATTTTGCTCGTCACTGTCTCATTTTAGTGCTAGAGACTATGGCAGGGCCTTGTTCGATTAGATGTGGTTATTCAAGGAAGGATTGGATGCCAGTTGGCTTTTTGCTGCCAGTGTGGTTCTGAGACTGAGACTATCAATCATATTTTCATTGGCAGTAGGAGCTCCAATCAGGTATGGTAGCATTTTGAGGATATTTTTCAAATACCTATGAGTTCAGGAGAGGGAGTTAGACAGAGATTCCAGAGATGGATGTATTCTGGACAGTATGTTCGTTGTGGACACATTCACATTATCATTCCTCTACTGATATTTTGGTATCTATGGACTGCGAGAAATGATGCGAAGCATAGGGGATTCGCATGGTAGCCAAATGTATCATTTGGAGGGTCTATTCGCATGATCTCTTTTCTTCATATGTGAGGATTGTTTTGAACGGTGCATTGGCTAGGGGATTTGACACTTGTACCTATATTTGGTATTTTTATGGAACCCACTTCCCCATCTCCCCCTATTCTGGTTTGGTGGCGCACTCCATCAATCGGATATGTTAAGATCAATACTGATGGATGCATCAAGGATGATTATGCGAGTGGGGGAGACATCATCAGAGATCACGCAGGATACTGTATAATGGGCTTTCTCAGCTTCGTATGAACCATGCATGATATTAGAGACAGAGCTCCGTACTATTCTTGATGGGATTTTACTAGCTCAAAGACTGGGTTATTCAGCGATTTGGGTTGAGTCAAATTCTACAGTGGCCGTTCACTGCATCACTACAGAAGGAGGACCATGGGCTATTCTGGACATACTTAGACGTATTGCAGACATCATATTCTTCGACAGAGATACAGCCTCCCTCATTTACAGGAAAGGAAACCAGGTTGCAAATGCTCGTGCTGCTGGGGGTTGGGATCATCGACGATATCAGGTTTATGGACTACTTGACTTACCACGACATATTAGGGCACTAGTATAAGTTGACAGACATGGATTGCCCAGTATCAAAGTTTGAATTTCATTTTAACTCTCAATACATATTTTTAGTCTTTTTTTACATTAGTTCTTATTGTAAAGGAAGTAGTATTTCCTTGTTTACTACTTTATTCTTCGTTATTTACTTTCATTGTAAGAGAAGTAGTACTTCCTCATTTATTGCTCTCGCTATTTTCATGTAACCACGGTATTCTTCCGTTACAAGTGATGACATATTAATAAATTCTCGGAGGTATCGCCCTTCTTTAACTAAAAAAATAAAAAATAAAAAAATCCAACATTTGAAAGCAATCAAAGCTAATATATTATGCTATGTTCAAGAAATTACGTTACTTATATGTAGACAAATTAAGACTTCCTTGTTAACAAAAGAAATTATCACTAACAAAATATTAGAAAAGAAAGAATAAATTATACTTTGGAATTAAAATACAACATTATAGTTACGGTAATAATTGCCTTTACTCCCAAGTAAACGTGCTCAATGGAAGACAAACCGATGACACAATTCCCACATGTGAATTAGAGCTATATATACATATATGTATGTATAGTTCAAGCTGTCAAGGTCTTCATATTGTGTAAAAAATCCTCATCACTCACAAAAGTAATTGAAAGAAAATTTTAACATAATTTTTATTAAGTTTGTCACGTTGTTATAAGAAATATAAATAACCATGTGCTAACTAATAAAATTTTTTTTTTTTAAATGATAAACCATTGTTTGTGAAGTCAATTGCCGGGCTTTCTAAATGACGGATTTCTTCTTTGAATTTTGTGATCTACATCTCTCAACCCTTTTGTTCCAATGGAACAAGTTCCTCAGCTGTTGTAATCACATTATTTCCACATATATCCTCATAGAATTGATAACGTGTAACTCGCTTCAGAAGAAGCAAAAGAACTCCCCATTGGGGGCATCAATGAACCTATTGCTAATTTCTCCATTTCAACAAAATCGTCCATTAGGCTGATATCATGAGGTCCAATCATTTTAAACTCAGATGCAGCTTAAATTTCCCTATGTTCAAACGTAACCCACTCAGATGCAGCTCCAATCATTTTGCTCTAATGGTATCTCCTCCATTTTTTGTTATCGCTTTAGTTGAAATCGATGTTTTATAAATATTAGAATTTTAGTGAAACGTAAAGTCTACAAGAACGTAAAATGTCCAAAAGTATTTAATAGGATAACTATAAGCAGGAATTTAGAGTGTAGATTTATTTTGTTTTATTATGGTAAATTGATATAAGGTTAAAAATTTAATACAGTATTTTATTTTTTTAATTTGGATAAACGTATAAGAATGATAAATGAAAATAGAGTCTCCAAACAAATTTAAACGCGGACAGGTAAAGAGCCTAGTTAAAAATGTCAACATAATTAAGAGCCTCACTCATAAAATTTAAGTAGCAAATGATTCTTTCATAGCGAAAAGACTAAAATATGATCACTAAGGTTTAGAAGTTATTAAAATAAGTTACAGGTAAAAAGATATTTCTAGAATGAGAGAACTTCTTGTGGAAATAATTCTCGTTAATCATAACATAGGTACATGTCTATATAAATAAAGGTACAATAGAAGAATTGAAGGAAAGAATAAAATAAATGGAATACAAAATGCTAACTTCTAAGGAAACTAAATATCCTAGAATATTCACACATTTAGGACTGAGATTCTCTTAGAGAAATAGAGAACTTTCCAACACTCCTCCTTGAAGATATCTTCCATGGCTAGCGTGCTAATGAAGTTTTCAAATTGTTTTTTCGATTGCCTCTTTGTCAGTATGTCTACTGCTTGCTCAGTCGTCAAGATATATGGTAGACATATTACTCCTCTATCTATTTTCTCTTTAATAAAATGCTTGTCTACCTCCACATGTTTTGTTCTATCATGAAGAACTTGGTTGTGAACAATAGCTATTGCGGCTTTATTGTCACAATATAGTTTCATTGGTAGTGAATTAGTAACCTTTAATTCTTCCAGCAGCCTTTTTATCTATAGAGTTTCACAAATTCTATAAGCAATAGCCTTAAATTCTGTCTCCGCACTACTCCTTCCCACCACATTTTGTTTTTTGCTGGGCCATATTACTAGATTTCCTCCAACAAAAGTTAAGTATTTGGAAGTTAATCTTCTATTAATGACACTTTTAACCAAATCTGCATCGGTGTATACTTTAACCTGTAAATTCACACGTCCCTCCAAATAATAAACATTTACATGGAGCCCTTTTTATATACCTTAAATTTCTATACACAGCATCAAAGTGTTCGTGTCCTTGTGAGTGCATAAATTGACTTACTATGTTTGTTGCAAAGGTATGTCAGGATGTGTATGAGCAAGATAAAGGAGTTTCCCTACCAGTTTGTGGTATTGATCTCTATTGGTCACTTCTTCAGCCTTAGCTAGGTGGATTTTATGTTTGGCTCTTTACGTGTTTCTGTTACTTTGCACCGTACAAACCAATTTCTCCAAGTAAAACAAGCACATACTTGCGTTGGGAAACAAAAATTCATTTTTTTGACCTTTCAAATTCCATACCAAGAAAATACTTCAAGTTGCCTAAGTCTTTGATCTCAATTTCCTGAGCAAGAATCTTTTTTAACCTCTCTAGCTCATTGCTATCATCAACTATGAGATTTATATCATCTACATAGAGAATAAGGATAGCCATTTTACCTCCACTTGTGTGTTTATAGAACATAGTATGATCGATTTGACCTTGGCAGTAGCCATGACTCTTTATTACCTTTCCAATGCGTTCGAACCAAGCTCTAGGAGATTGTTTAAGTCCATACAGTGATTTCCTCAATCTGCTTACCTTGCCTTTGCCACCTTTCCCTTCAAATCTTGGTGGTAGATCAATAAAGACTTCCTTCTCTAAGTCTCCATTTAAGAAGGCATTCTTTACATCTAGTTGATATAAGGGCCTGCTAGAGTGAGCTGTAAGAGAAAGTAACACACTGAATTAGTTCATCTTGGCTATAGGGGCAAATGTTTCTTGGTAGTCAATTTCATATGTTTAAGTGAACCCCTTCTCCATAAGTCTTGCTTTGTACCTTCTTATACTTCCATCAGGCTTGAACTTTACTGTAAATACCCATTTATAGCCAATGGTCTTCTTCCCCTAGGTAGGTCACCAATTTTCCAAGTACAATTATTAATTAGTGCATCCATCTCTTCTTGAACAACCAACCTCCATTCCTGGTGATCTAGTGCTTCTTGAATGGTTCTTAGAATAAATAGATGAGAAACATTTGAAGTCAAGGCCTTATGAGTATCAGAGAGTTTTTGACAGGATAGATGGTTGGAAATAGGATGTATGGTACATGTTCTAACTCCTTACCTAAGGGCAATAGGCAGGTTAAGATCAGAAGAGCTATCAAAAAAATGATCTAGAGAAGAAGTACCTAGAGTATGTTGAGGAGGAAAAACTTGTGTAGGTGATGATGATTGGTCTTGCTCTGGATTTGAAGAAAGAGCTCTATTATTCTAATGATTTCTTCTTCCGGTATTTTCTCAAGCTCAGATGAGGGAATATTTGATAGTACTCTTTTGGTATGTGAATCAGGAATGCCTTGTATAGGTAGACTAGGCTTTCCATTATTTTCACCAGTTAAAGTATATAGGCTTATAAGTTTGCCAAAACTCATCTTCGTTTCCCTATTTCCACCCTGAAGATAATTATGGCAAAAAGGGCATATTTTCAATAAAAGCATCCATACTAATGTGAATTTTTCTGGTCAGAGGGTTAAAACATTTGTACCCTTTTTCATTAAGAGCATAGCCAATGAAAACACATTTTTCTGCCTTAAGATCAAGCTTGGATCGAAGGTAGGTCAATATATGAACAAAAAGAGTGCATCCAAACATCTTTAGTTGCAAGTAGATATTATCCGACAAGTAGGAAACAATTTTTTAGGCAATCTAAATAAGTAATGTATTCTAAAACTCAAGTAAGCATCCTATTAATGAGGTAACATACAATTACAATAGCATTGCCCCATAAATATTTAGGAAAATACATTGAAAACATTAAGGTTCGCGCAACCTCTAACAAGTGACGATTTTTCCTTTCAACAATGCTATTTTGTTGTGGGATGTCACGACAAGTAGATTGATGTTGAATACCCTTTGTTGAGAGAACATTTCCTAAACATTTGTTAAAATATTCAGTACCATTATGAGTTCTAAGGATACTGATTTTTGTTTGGAACTGGGTTTCAGCCATATTATAAAAATCCTAAAAAATTTTGCAACCTCAGATTTATCACTCAATAAGTACACCCAACACAAATGTGTATGATCGTCAATAAATGTAAAAAACCATTTCTTACCAGAAGTAATAGTGACTTTTTAGGGACTCCAAACATCAATATAGATTAAAAAAGGGTTTGGAAGAATGATAAGCTTTTGATTGATAAGTGCTTAGGTAACTTTTGGATATGTAGCAAACATCACAATGAAGAAAATTACAATCCAAATTTTTAAATAAGCTAGGAAACAAATGTTTAAAATAGAGAAAAGTAGGAAGTTTTTGTCTAAAATGCCAAAGCATTATTTGTTCACGTACAGAAACAGATATAGTACTACTAATCAAACTCTGAGCTTGTTTATTGTTGAATAAAGTTTCATAGAAATAGTAGAGTCCATCAATCATCCGCAATGCCAATCATCCTCTCTAAGAGTTGGTCTTGAAATTCACAATGGGGATCAAAGAAAATGACATGACAATTAGAGTCCCGCGAAAGTTACTAACAGACAGCAAGTTACAGGCAAGTTTAAGGACTTGAAGGACAGACTTGAGTTCAAATTTTTTAGGGATTCAGACAGAACTAGTTTCAGCGATGGATGAAAAACTTCCATATGCAATTTTAATCTTTTTATTACCAGAATAAGGAGAATAAGATTGAAACAACTGAGAGGTACTGGTCATGTGATCAGATGCACCAGAATCAATAATCCATGGTGGAATATTTGAACTACAAGATTAGGTACTAGAGTTATCACCTGTTTAAGCCAATTATCCACCTGCTCAACNCGATGGATGAAAAACTTCCATATGCAATTTTAATCTTTTTATTACCAGAATAAGGAGAATAAGATTGAAACAACTGAGAGGTACTGGTCATGCGATCATATGCACCAGAATCAATAATCCATGGTGGAATATTTGAGCTACAAGACTAGGTACTAGAGTTATCACTTGTTTAAGCCAATTATCCACCTGCTCAGCACTTAGAAAATTAGCTTCATTGGCTTAAGGACTGCATGATTGCTGCCAGAAGGTCCATATTTGTTGTAATTCAGTTTGATGGCTTTCCATTGAGTTTCCAACAATTTTCTCAAGCGTGGCGTGGCATCTTACAGTAGTCACACTATGCTCAAGGCTTATCTTCCGGCCTCCTTTGATTAGAGTAAGGCCACTTTGGCGGTAGCCAAATATGTGTTACCAGCAGCATGAAGGGCAATTTTATTGGCAGAAATTAGAGCAGAATGTTCAGGGCCGGTTCTTAGAATTATGAGCCTTAGGCGATAAATTGTTACGCAAACTTTATAAGCTTAACAAAAGATCATAGGGATATTTTTTTAAAAACAAATTTGCATTGATTTTTTTCTAGATTTTGGTAGATAGGAAAAAACAAGATATAACACTAGGTAATAGTTTAATTGTATGTCAATTTTATTCCTTAAATCAAGAATGTAAGTTAAGTGTCCAAGTACTTTGAGTCTCTTATTTAGTTCCATTTTGTTGTTGGTTTTTATAGGACTAAATGACCCAACTCAAAGAAATATAAAGGAAAATTTTATTAGGCTATTGGAATTTTTTTGAGGCCCTTCAGATCTTGAGGCCCAAGGCAATGGCCTAGTTTGCCTTGGGCGGGGTCGGGCCTAAGCATTTGCCACAGTCTTATCCTCATTTTTCTTCATCACCACACTCCTTCGACAATCTTCTAGCCGTAACTCACAAATACTTCCCCAAGTGGGGATATAGGCCGTCTCCCTAGGATTCTGTCCCTTCATCAAATTCATTATTAAGTCCAGCCAAGAATTTAAAAATTCTTGCAAACTCCATCTTCTTTTTATTGTGTTTGCAATCATCAGGATTTTTCCATTCAATGAAATTGAATAAATCCAGATCTTGCCATATGCCCTTAAGAACATTGAA